>MCJB01048680.1:44482-105769 GCA_002018475.1 Nicotiana obtusifolia | reverse complement strand
TTCGTGCTTCTTCGAAATCGGGCCTTGTCATTGGCATTGGTCGCAAGACTTTACCAACTGATTAGCATCTTGGTAAATGGTGGGCCAGTAGTATCCACATTCTAAAACCTTTGCAGTTGTTCTGTTGCCCCCATGATGACCCCCAACTGGTGAGTCATGACATGCTTTCAAGATCGGTAGCATCTCTTCCTCAGGTATGCACCTTCGAATGATGTTATCCGCACAAACACGGAATAGGAATGGTTCTTCCCAATAATAATCCCGAGAGTCCCTCAAGAACTTCTTCCTCTGGTACGATTCCAATCCTTCAGGAATGAAATCGCTAACGATGTAGTTAGCGATGTCAGCATACCATGGTGCCATTGAACTTGATATCATCAGTATTTGCTCATCTGGAAAGGAATCATTGATATCCAGCTCTCCTGTTTGTCTCCCTGCTTCTTCCAATCTAGACAAATGATCTGCTACTTGGTTCTGGGTGCCTTTACGGTCCAAGACTTCAAAGTCAAACTCTTGTAGTAGTAGTACCCATCGGATGAGTCGAGGTTTAGCATCCTTCTTCGCCATTAAATAATGAATAGCAGTGTGATCAGTATATACAATCACTTTGGAGCCCAATAGATATGCACGGAACTTCTCAAAAGCATATACAATTGCTAACAGTTCCTGCTTCGTTACGGTATAGTTCATTTGTGCTCCATTCAGCGTCTTGCTAGCATAATATATCGGGTGAAGAATTTTGTTGTGCCTCTGCCCCAACATCACCCCAATAGCTACTCCGCTAGCATCACACATCAGCTCAAAAGTTAATGACCAATCTGGTGTAACAATAATAGGAGCAGTGGTCAGTTTCGTTTTCAGCTCTTCAAAGGCAGCGAGGCATTTTTCATCAAAGACAAACTTGGTATCTTTCTCTAAGAGTTTACACATTGGATGTGAAATCTTTGAGAAATCCTTTATAAACCTTCTATAAAATCCCGCATGCCCCAGAAAGCTACGGACACCTTTCACTGACGTGGGAGGAGGGAGCTTGGAAATGATTTCAATCTTTGCTTTATCCACTTCAATACCATGTCTGGAGATTTTGTGCCCTAAAACAATACCTTCGTCCACCATAAAGTGGCATTTTTCCCAATTTAATACGAGGTTTGTTTCTTCACATCGTTTCAACACTGCCTTGATATTTTTCAAACATTGCTCAAATGTTTCCCCAACTACCGTGAAATCATCCATAAAGACTTCGAGGAAATCTTCCACCATATCCGAAAAAATCGACATCATGCACCGTTGGTATGTAGCTGGAGCATTGCATAAACCGAAGGGCATGCGACTGAAAGCAAAAGTCCCATAAGGCAGGTGAACGTTGTCTTTTCCTGGTCTTCCAAAGCAATATTAATCTGATTGTACCCGGAATATCCGTCGAGGAAGTAATAAAAGGATTTTCCAGCTAGCCGATCAAGCATTTGATCAATAAACGGCATAGGGAAGTGATCCTTGCACGTGGCACTGTTGAGCTTCCTGTAATCCATGCATACTCGCCATCCAGTTACGGTTCGTGTTGGAATCAGCTCATTTTTTTCATTCGTTACCATGGTCATACCTCCTTTCTTTGGCACACACTATACTGGGCTCACCCATGAGCTATCGGCAATCGGTTAAACAACTCCTGCATCCAGCCATTTTATGATCCCTTTCTTCACCACTTCTTGCATTGCTGGATTCAGCCTTCTCTGGTGCTCCACACTTGGTTTTGTTCCATCTTCCAGTTGAATTTTGTGCTCACAAGTTCCAGCTGGAATACCTAGGATGTCCGCTATCGTCCATCCGATTGCCTGTTTATGTTCCTTAAGAACTTTCAGCAACTGCTCGACCTGCACATCATTCAACAAAGACGACACGATTACCGGTAAAGTGTTATTCGAACTAAGAAATTTGTACCTCAAATGCGATGGAAGTGGCTTGAGTTCTAATTTGGGAGGTTCAATAATGGAAGGCTTTGTTGGAGGCGTAGCTCGATTCTCCAAGTCTAGTGATAGTTTTGGTGGAGTGTATGAATAAGAACCGTGACCTTCTAAGGCATTTA
The DNA here is from genome assembly GCA_002018475.1 of Nicotiana obtusifolia. NCBI lineage: Eukaryota > Viridiplantae > Streptophyta > Magnoliopsida > Solanales > Solanaceae > Nicotiana > Nicotiana obtusifolia. The sequence continues at coordinate 103,686 of MCJB01048680.1, read as the reverse complement.
CTGACTCCACGAATCCATCCAAGTCGTTGCCATCAAAATTCACCAATATGGCCGCCAGGGCCTCTCCAAAACATTGCTCTTCCATTTTTATATCCACTGCTTCATCAACTTCATCAGTAATACTGATTAATGAAATGTTTTCATATTCGGCTGGCATCTTCATCCCCTTGCTAACTTGAAAAGTAACTTCTTCATTATTTACCCGAAATTTTATTTCATTACGTTCCGAGTCCATGAGAGCTCTTCCCGTAGCTAAGAAAGGTCTTCCCAAAATAATGGGGATTTCCTTGTTCACTGCACAATCAAGGATAACAAAGTCGGCTGGAATTTGGAATTTTCCAACCTTGACAATCACATCATCCACAATACCCACTGGTCTCTTGATAGATCGGTCAGCCATCTGCAATCTCATGCTTGTCGGCCTGGGCATTCCTAGCCCGGCTTGTTTGTAAATGGCTTAAGGCATTAGATTTATACTAGCTCCATTGTCACACAGGGCCTTAGCAAAATCGCGTACTCCAATAGTACACGGAATAGTGAAAGCTCCTGGATCCTCCTTCTTCTGGATCGGGTTTGTTGCTATGATAGAGCTTACTCTGTGAGTTACGTTGACCACTTCATTCCTGGTGGTTCTCTTTTTAGTGATCAAGTCCTTCAAGTATTTGGCAAATCCAGGCATTTCTTGGAAAGCTTCCAAGAAAGGTATATTGACTGATAGCTGCTTGAGAATGTCATAGAATTTCTCAAATTTTCTATCGTCAACTCTCCTTGTAATTCTCTGGGGAAATGGTGGCGGGGGTCTAGGAATCGGCGGAAGAACGATTGGTGTTTCTTCTGCCTTATCCTTTACCTCTTCCTGAATATCCTCTGTGTTCACAACAATTTCTGGATTTGTACCTGCCTCAGCAACATTACTTCTTTTAGCAACAATTTCACTTCTAACCTCCATCTGAAACTCTTCAGCAGCATCTTTACCTTGTAACATCTTACCACTCCTAGTTGTGATAGCCATGATGTGAGCAGTTGGACCACTTCCACTTCCTTTAGGATTTGCAATCGTGTCTAGGAAGCTAGGAAGCGTTCCTTTTTGCGATGGATATTACTCACGAGAGAGATCCCTCATTTGCAATTCCAACTTTTGGATAGCTGCTGTGTGGGAGCCAACCAATTCAGTCATATTCTTCATTGAGGTGTCTGACTTCTCTTGGTTTTGTATTATCCTCTCGAGCATACTTTCCAGTTTAGACTCACTAGATGATCCCTGATTCAGATAGTGCCCTTTCGGAGGAACATAAGGATTGGAACTCCGATTTGGAAAATGGTTATTGTTGTTCCAATTACCCTGACTAGGCCCAGTTTGATCACTCCGCCATTATTGGGAACCTTGCCCTTGCGGGTTTGGTCTCCAATGATTTTGTGCTGCTTGACCCTGGTAGGGCTGCCTTTGATAACCACCATGAGTATTGTTGACAAAATTTGCCTCTTCATATTCTTCACTGTGTGTTGGCATCACATCTTCTACTACATTAATTTTTTTTCTTCTGATTTTCAGTGAATAACTTTGTCAAGACATTTACATTAGTAGCAAGTTCAGCAATCACTTGGTCCCTTTCTTGGTTTTCTTTGATCAAGTTGTTCATCGATGGAGACCCAATTGTAATGCCACCAGTAGTATCCTCAGAATGCCAATCTTGATTATGTTTGGCCATTTTGTCCAAAATTTGCGTGACTCGAGCGAAGGTTTTATCCATGAACTAACCAGCAGCAGCATTCTTTGCTATAGATTGGTTCATAGGGTCCAAACCCATGTAGAACTTTTCCAGCAAAATGGAGTCTGGAAAACCGTGGTTTGGCGACCTCACCAAATACAATTGGAACCTCTCCCACGCTTCGTGCAGCTGTTTACCCGGTAGTTGTTTGAAGAAAAATATCTTGTCCCGGAGTTCAGATTTCTTGCTCTGTGGAAACCACTTTGACAAGAATGCCCGAACCAGCTCGGGCCATGAATGGATGGAATTTGGAGGAAGATTTTGCAGCCATCTCCTTGCATCTCCAGCCAACGAATACTTAAAGCATCTGAGCCTTAATGCATCGTCAGAGACATTGTTTTGTTTGTGTGTCGCACAAACACCCAAAAAGTTCCTGAGGTGCTGCGTCGGATCGTCATCAGTAGAATTTCTGAAGTATCCTTCAGCTTTCAGCATTAATATCAACCCATGTTCTACTTTGAAAGTAGCAGCACCTATGGCTGGTGGTACGATAGCATTAGTATCTTCAATATACTCTTCGATATCGGCAAACGGATTCTCTTCCTGCTCCCCCACCAAATCATCTATAGGCTCCGCCATATCTTCCTTTCTACAACCACCAAAGCAAACAACGTGCAATCAAATGGAATTAGACTTATAGTAAAGTACACAATAATCAAAAATTTCAAAATCGTATTCCCCGGCAACGGCGCCTAAATTTGATCCGCTCAAATTACACCTTAATAATAGTGTAAGCGATCGATGTCAAATATAGTAACCCAACTAGGTTGGGGTCGAATCCCACAGGGAATAGGCTTGAAACAAAGATCTGATTAAAGCAATACAATACTTAGTCGTAATTCGATCATGTAACCAAATATAGTAAATTGATGTTGAGTACTTAAAGAAAGTTAAACTAATAATTGCAGCTTGAAAAGAATAGTTGAATAAAGATATGAAGTTGAGATACTAAGGTTGTGCTCCCCCTAATGTAGTAGACTGTATTGATATTGATATTGACATCCGTTCTTGATATGCAATCGGTTTTTATTATAGTGTTATCCGATATTTTCCAATATTTAGATAACGTATCCTCTTATGATCCTCCCGAATACATTAGAGTCAAAATTAAGAATACCCAATCATTCGCCGACTTAAAATCCTCTTATTCCTAAGTGATTTTGTTAAACAAGGGTTAAAGCCTTGAATTGTCGTTATTTATTTCTACCAAACTCTATCTCCCTTTTCCAAGGTACAATAGCGTAAATTGGCACTCGTTAATGTTTGCAACCACTAACGATTTAATTAAGAACGAGAAATAAATAAGTATCAAGATTCTTTCGAAATTGGAAGCAATATCAATTGTTCAATAACATTCCACCCATCTAGGGTTCACAACCTCAGTATTAGAATTTAGCTACACATATTGAAAACTAAAGAACAAATAAGAATAGTTGAATTTATCTTACAACAATATTGATTTCTCAGTTTTGCTCACCCAAAAATCTCTCCCAATTTGAAAATAACCAAAAGGACTATTTTGCACTTTGAATTCTGACAAGTCTCTCTTTACACAACCCTAGAGATGCTATTTATACAGGCCCAAAAATCGAGGCAAACTTAAATAACGGCTGACCTAATTTTCCGTCTGCGATCGCATTCCTGTTCTGACCTAAAATGCGGTTCGCAGAATCTCCATCCTATGTCGCAGACTTCACCAGAACTTCTCCTTCCTGTCGCATTTAAGAATGCGGTCCGCAGAATGCCACCGCGATTCCCCTCTATTTTTCACTTCAAACTCTGTCCGTGTCTGCGATGAAAATGCGATTAGCATTTCCATTCTGCGGTCGCATTTTTGAAAGCATTCTTACTTCAACTTTGGCTTGAAGTTCTGTCGGCCTTTGCGATTTAAGTTCTAATTCTGCGACTCGCATATCCACTTTGCGGTCGCAGAATTGCTCCTGCTGTGTTGTTGATCTCTTTTCTTGCCTTTGGACGGATTTTGCACTGCTTTTCACACTTTTGGGTCTCTTTCATCCATATACTGAAATTACACTAAAACTAAGTAAATATCATGATAATTAACAAGCGAAACAAGCAATTTTCAAACAAATAGTATCAATATGTGCCGAAATTTCCCGGCACATCAGCCACCCGACAAAGATGTCAACTTTTGCATTGACTTGGTTCCGGGTACTCAACCTATTTCTATTCCACCATATAGTATGGCTCTAGTTGAGATGAAAGAATTGAAGGTAAATTTGTAGGATTTACTTGATAGGAGATTCATTACACCTTGTGTATCGCCTTGGGGGTTCACCAGTGTTGTTTGTGAAGAAGAAAGACAGATCGATGCATATGTCAATAGATTATTGGTAGTTGAATAAGGTCACTATCAAGAATAAGTATCTGTCCCAAGGAATGATGACTTATTTGACTAGATTTAGGATGCCAAGGTATTTTGCAAGATCGATTTGAGGTCTGGCTACCATCAGTTGAAGATTAGGGCATCAGATGTCCCTAAAATAACTTTTCAGACTCGGTATGGTCACTACGAGTTCTTGGTGATGTCATTTGGCTTGACTGGTGCCCCAACAAGCTTTATGGATTTGATGAACCGTGTGTTCAAGCCTTATCTGGATTCCTTGGTGATCGTCTTCATTGGTGATATCTTGGTTTACTCCCGCAGTCGAGAGGAGCATGAGTAGCATCTCCGGATCTTCTTCAGACCTTGAGGGATCGTCAGTTATATGTGAAGTTTAAGTGTGAGTTCTGGTTGGAATGGTTTGCCCTTTTGGGCCATGTTGTATCCTCCGAGGGCATTAAGGTGGATCCTAAGAAGATTGAAGCAGTTCAGAACTGGTCTAGACCTACTTCAACTATAGAGATTCAGAGCTCCTTGGGTTTTCATCTATTTCAGGACCATTTACCAGGTTGACCTAGAAGGGTGCTCTTTTCAGATGATCTGACGAGTGTGAGGTGAGCTTTAAGAAGCTCAAGACTGCATTGACTACAACCCCAATGTTGGTGTTGCCTACATGTTCAGGATCTTCCACTGTGTTTTGTGATGCATCGCGTATTGGGCTTGGCGTGGTATCGATGTAGGATGGTAGGATGATTGCCTACGTGTCTCGGAAGTTGAATGTTCATGCGAAGAATTACTTGTGCATGACATAGAGTTGGCAGCCATTGTTCACATGTTGAAGATTTGGAGGAACTATCTGTACGACATTTCATGTTAGATCTATATTGACCATCGAAGTCTCCAGCACCTATTCAAGTAGAAGGACCTTAATTTTTGGTAGCAGAGATTGTTAGGGTTGTTGAAAGATTATGATATCACAATATTATATCATCCCACCAATGTAGTGACCGATGCATTGAGTAGAAAGGTAGAGAGCATGTGTAGTTTAGCATATTAACCGGTAGTGGAGAGGCCACTAGCCATGGATGTTAAGGCTTTGGCCAGCCAGTTTGTGAGGTTGGATGTTTCGGAGCCTACTTGGTTCTTGCTTGTGTTGTGGCACAGTCATCGTTGTTGGATCATATCAAGGCTCGCTAGTTTGATGATCCTCACATGTTGGTGTGAAAGACACAACGTAGCAGGGTGGTGTTAAGGAGGTTAGGATTGGCGATGACGGTGTTATGTAGCTCCAGGGATGGATTTGTGATCCAAATGTTGATGGGTTAAGGGAGTTGATCCTCGATGAGGCTTACAGTTCACACTATCCCATTTACCCAAGTGTCACGAAGTGTACCGTGACTTGAAACAACACTATTGGTGGCGGAGAATGAAGAAAGATATTGTTGATTATGTCTCTCGGTGTTTGAATTGTCAACAGGTGAAGTACGAGCATCAAAAACCAGGTGGGTTTACTCAAAGATTGGAGATACTGGAGTGAAAGTGAGAGGGCATCACTATAGATTTTTATGGTAGGCTTACCATAGACTTTGAGGAAATATGATGCAGTCTGGGTTATTGTGGACAAGTTGACTAAGTCTGCACACTTCATCTTGGTGATGATTCTTATTCTCTAGAGCGGTTGGCTCAGGTTTACATCTAGGAGATTTTCAGCTTGCACGACGTGCCTATTTCCATCATTTCTGACCGAGGCACATAGTTCACATCGCTTTTTTGGAGAGTCGTTCAGCGTGAGTTAGTCACGCAGGTCAAGCTGTGTTTTGTGTTTCATCCTTAGGTAGACGGACAATCCGAGCGCATTATTCAGATATTGGAGGATATGTTGCGGGCATGCTATATGGATTTCGGGGGTCAATGGGACCATTTTCTACTCTCTATCGGAGTTCGCCTACAACAACAGCTATCAGTTGAGTATCTAGATGGCTGCATATGAGGTCTTATATGGGAGGCGATGTCGTTCGCTGATTGGTTTGTTTGAGCCTGATGGGGCTAGATTGTTGGGCACTGATTTGGTCCGTGATGCTTTAGAATAGGTTAAGGTGATTCAGGAGCGACTTCGTTTTGCTCAGTGCATGCAAAAGAGTTATGCGGACCAGAAGGTTCAAGATGTGGCTTACATAGCAGGGGAGAAGGTTCTTCTCCGAGTGTCTCCTATGAAGGGCGTGATGCGATTTGGAAAAAATGGCAAGTTGAGCCCAAGGATTATTGGACCGTTTGAGATCTTGGAGAGAGTTGGAGAGGTTGCTTATAGGCTTGCATTGCCTCCTAGCCTAGCAAGGGTATATTCTGTATTTCATATTTCCATGCTTTGGAAGTACCAAGATGACAGGTCACATGTTCTAGATTTAAGCATGGTGCTGCTTGATGAGAATTTGACCTATGAGGAAGAGCGGCAGCTATTCTAGACCGAAAAGTTCGAAAGTTGAGATCCAAGAGTTTTCCTTCTGTGAAAGTGCAATGGAGCGGTCAGGCAATCGAGGAGGCTACGTGGAAGTCTGAGCCCGAAATGTGGAGTAGATACCCCTACCTTTTTACCAGTCCAAGTACACTTTTATGTCTGTTCGAGGATGAACGTTTCTCTTAGAGGTGGAGAATGTGATGACCTGATAGGTCATTTTGAGTACTAGCCTTAATTTTCATGTTCAGATACCTCTCATATCTTTATTTAATGTTTATTGTTTGCGTGCATGATCTGTGTCGCCTTTCAGAAAGCTTTTATGTGAACTTTTGAAGAAAATATGATTTTTTGACTTAGAATAGGGCTAGAGTTGACCATGGTCAAAATTTTTTGGTAAACGATCTCGGATCGGTGTTTCGACAATTTTGGTAGGTTTATATAATATTTTTGGGCTTGTACGTACGTTTGGTTGGGGTCCCCGGTGATCCGAGCTCGTTTTGGCGCATTATGTGAAAAACTGTGAAAATTGAGTTTTAAGTTGAAATTCTTGAGTTTTGAGGATTGATTCTTGTTATTTGATGTTATTTGATTATTTAAGGTAGCAAGAAAGTTTGTAGGATGTTATTCCACTTGTGTGCATATTTGGTTTGAGCTAGAGGGGCTCAGGTGAGTTTTGGATGCGTCGCAGATTGATTCGAAATAGCTGGTGAAATCTTGTTTCTGGTGTTGATTTGTAGGTCTCCCATTTGAGAGGACCTGTTTGGAAATGTGAGCTCTACTTTTGCAAAGTCGAGTTCGAATTTGCGATAAGGGGATGGCCAGGGCAACCTTCGCATTTGTGAAGTAATGATCGCAATTGCTGACAGGCATATATCACTTTTGTGTTGCATTGGTCACTTTTGTGACTGGGTACTGGAATAGGCAAATTCGCAAATGCGAATTTTTGACCGCATTTGCGATGGAAGGGGGCCTCGCAAATGCGAGGTTTTTGTCGCATTTGCGAATTTTGTGGGCTTGATGCATTGATCGCATTTGCGAACATCGCAATTGCGAACAAGAGTTAGCAATTGCGACATCTGCAGCTTGGTAAAATATGGAAAAATTGGGACTTAGCTCATTTTACACCATTTTTCAAAATTAGACTTCATAGAGGTGATTTCTTAAGAGCGTTTTCTTCCCAAATTCTTTGATAAGCATCTTTAACTAGTTTTCAACCAATTTCAACTACTTTTAATGAATTTCTAACATCAAATCTATGAATTTCAAGGTAAAAATTAGGGGTTTTGGGTAGAATTTATAAATTTTGTAAAATTAAGACTTAGACCTTGGATTGGGATCAGATTTCAAAACATATCACATATCCAGACTCTGGTGTGAATGGGTATTCGGGTTTTGGTCCGAATCAGAAAGAGGTAATTGTCTTGGTTAACCTTGATTTGTGGAAAATAAGGTAGAATCGAGTCTATTTGCTATGTGTATTATGTGCTGGGGACCGCGTATATGCAAGGTGAAGAGTGTATATGTGCGCCCATGGGATAAGCATGCAGGTGGAATTTGTCTTACTTGTATCACGTTAAGTTGCGAGTTGTGTCTTCCATGTCATAGCTAGGTTATAAATGCTTAATTTCTCACTTTCAAATTACTTCTTATATTGAGACTGATGCGATATTGGGTGTTGAGAACATGGAAAGTTGTTAATTGGTTGTTGGCCCTAATTATGGAAAGATTCTCATATGATGAGCGGATTTCGCTATTATTGTTGAAGTTGAAATTGCTTCCCACCTTGCTTGTTATTGTACTGTTGTGATTGCTTGGTAAGGAAGAGTGAAATGCATGAAGGGTGTTGCCATTCCTTGTTTGTATATTGATATCTTTGTTAGAGTGAACGTGGGGCTAAAGCACGAAGGATGATGCCATGCACTTACTTGCAATATTATTATTATTATTATTATTATTATTATTATTATTATTATTATTATTATTATTATTATTATTATTATTATTATTATTATAAAGTGAGGATGAGAGTAAAATCACGAAGGGTGATGCCGTGCACATGATTTATTTATACTACATGGTGAGGATGAGAGTAAAAGCACGAAGGGTGATGCCATGCACTTGCATTTATGATATATGGTGAGGATGAGAGTAAAAGTGAAGGGTGATGTCGTGCAATTCGTTGATTTCATCGCTTTTGCTTGATATTTGGATCGTGAATTTAACTTGGAGGTTTTGTTGCTTATTTCAAAAAGAGACTACCTCGTTGGGTTAGGCTCGACACTTACTATGTACATTCGGTCAGTTGTACTTATACTACACTTCTGTACTTCTTGTGCAGATTTCAACGTTGGTACCGACTGAGTCTCGAGAGGCACTTAGCGGATACCTGTCAGTGATTCGAGGTAGAGCTACACCCTGTTAGCAAGCTCTAGAGTCACTTTCCAATTATTACTGTACTGTTTCCATTTTATTCTGGATAGTGTTGTATTTCTTTTGAAATCTTGCATTTAGCTAGATCTAGGTGCTCATGTACTTGTGACACCAGATCTTAGGGTGATTTTTGTTATGTTATGGATCAGTTATAAGATGTTTATCGCTTTTCATTCCTTATTACCTTATTGTGTTGGCTTGCCTAGCAAGCGGTGTTAAGCGCCATCACGGCCCTGCAGTTGGGATTTTGGGTCGTGACACTAGGCCCCTTTGACTTGTTTGATAGAAGTATATTTAGGCTTTGGCATGTTTAGTATCTTCCCCATGTTTTGAAATTGTCCATGATGCCTTGTTTAGTTGGATAGCATGTTATTGACGCCTATGTCTCGTTTCCTTGTCGTTTGTTCACTTTTTGCTTAATGCTTAATATCTTATGGCGCTGTGAATACTTGCATTTGTTTGAGAGTCTGAATGGGACCGTTCTTAGTGAGTCATGTTCCATGTGTAGTGATATTGTTGTGTAGTACATGTCATTGTAATTGTATCTAATACTTGCCCGACATGTGAGTTGAAGCGAATTCTTAGGTGTGCTTGATTTGAAAATGATATTAGGTTTTCTTTGATCTTTTCGACCTTAATGCTTATCACAAATAAAATTATTCCTAGTTAACCTTTTTGATCCTATAGACTTTTATTTGGCACCAACATTACAAGCCTATACCCTTTTTTGTTCTTAATTGACATTATTTTGATCTTTTTACCTCTTAAAGATGATATTAATAATGATGATGAGTGCATTGTACAATTGAGTCAGGTTTTGAGGCTAGGGTTGTTATGAGCATGTTGTCTTTGTTTGAATATTTTTGAAGTTTAGCATAAGTAAAAGGGAAGTGTTTTTTGAATACATATGCGAAGGTTTAATTGTTGCTATCAACCTTAGTCATTGGTGTAGTGTGCTTCAATTGTGTTAAATATACAATGCTCAAGGATAGTGTAAATTATTGGTTGACTAGAGAACCAACATGGTTTAAGTGTGGGGTGGCGATATTTGGATATAAATGTATATTTTTAGTGTTTTACTGTTAATATACGCGATGTTTGAGCTTAATTAGGTCATTTTTATGTATAGGATAGTTGGAAGATGAAAACGAGGGATGGTTGCACACAAGGATGCCGAAAATACACAAAAATAGCACGAAAAGGCAAAAACCGGAGAAGGCCAAGAACCAGGCGACGCCTGGCTCCTGGCAAGGTGAACCAGGCGACTAGCCTCACGACACGAGGTCTGTAGCACACCCCAGTCCAGGCCTCGCGAGCTCTAGGCTTGGACCCTTTCCCTGTCCAGGCATTAAATGCTTCCTACTCGATTTTGGACTTAGAGACCCGACCCCAGCCTATAAATATCCCCTAAACATAATTAGTGAGGGGTTGGTCTAGTTTTAAAGGTGCCAAAGGCTTAGAAACATAAACGGAGCGTAGATTTCATTAATTCTTCCATCCTTCATCTAGTATTTATATATTTTATGTTTAAAAATAATACTTTGATTGTTGTTATGAACATGAGTGGCTAAGAACCCCATTATTCTGGGGTTATAAGTTGTTATTGACCATTGAGGTTTGACGATTGATTATATTTCCTGAATTATCATATTAATTTGTTTATTCAATCTTGCATTTAATTATTTTACTGCATAGCTAATTGTAGAATACTATCTACGAATTTATAGTTGAACCCGAAAGTGGGAAATATAGACTGCATATAAGATTGAATAGAGTAAGTTCTTGAATTTGGACATCGGAGAATAGATTCGTGATTAGGATAGATCATAGTTATTTTTTTGCAGGAATGCATTCTTGTTAATTCTAATTCTACATACGTATAATATTAGGTTTGCTTGAATAGGCGAGCGAAGCCTTGAAAGAATTTCACGAGCGTAATAAACCATGTTAACCACAAAATTAGATAAATCGAGTAAGTGAATTAATCGAAAGAATACAATAGGAGAGACATTAATCCCATTAACCTGAAATATTCTCATCTCACTGAATTTCTCCTAAGTGTTTGTTTTCTTGCTTTGCATCCTTGATTTCTTGCTTGTTTTAACTTTTAGTAATAAAAATCATGATCATCCTCTTCATAACCGCTTGAGCAATTAACTTATAATTAGTTTATATTGGTCGATCATTGATTATAAATCCTCGTAGGACAACACTTTCTCATCACTTTATTACTTGTCGACCGCGTATACTTGCGTGTGCTTTTGGCCCAACAAAAAGTAGCACCCTCCCTTGGGCACGCACAACCATTGTCCGGCCCCTTGTCGTTTCCCTTGGACCCCTGTCCTTTATGGGATGGCCCCCTACTATTTCTCTCATATGCCCAAGTTATGTCTCCCTTGTCCTTGTCATGATCTCCTTCACTCCTCTCGGCATTGTCCCCTTTGGACTTGGAAGACTCCATCTTAAAGTCAACGAGCAACTCGGCTACTGCTATGGCCTCGTCCACATTAGATACTTGATGTCTTCTTAACTTCTACTTTGCCCACTTTTGAAACTCATCCATGAAGTAGAAGCGGGACTCCTCCTTGGACAATGTCGAGATTTAAAACATTAAGGTAGTTAACTTGCGAACGTACTCTCGAATTGTGATGATCCGTCGGACTCCCTAAGCTTCTGCCTAGACTTATAAACAAAATTTATCGAGTAGAATTGCTTCTTCAATTCCTTCTTGAATTGCTCCCACGTTTCAATCTTGCATAGCCCTTTCTCCATGTTGGCACAGTTCCGATGCCACCACAATGCGGCATTCTCTGAGAGGTACAACACAACAATGCTCATCTTGGCCTCATCGTCCCTCATTTTGCCGTGCTTGAAGTAGTTCTCCAAGTGCCAAAGGAAGCTCTCCACTTCTTGTGTGTTACGAACACCTTAGAAAAATGGTGATTGGGAGCCTCGATCATAGTCTCCCTCGTCATAACAATACTGGTGGTTACCTCGATCACGCCATCATCGACCTGCTCCTTGAGTGACTCTATCTTTGTTTTTATGGCATCAACAGTGTTCAATGCCTCTGTGAGTCTGCACTCTAAGGTAGTGATGGTTTGCCTTAGCTCTATCTCAGCCTGTCTACGTCCCTCATGTCATTTTAGGTGCTCTCAATCTCTTTGAAAGTGTGCCCCTCAAGAACACTAAGGGTGCCTTCAACCTTTACCAAGCGTTAGCCAAAGAACTCCATGGTGTCCCTTCCCATGTTCACCTTCATAACCTACTCTTTATCGAGCAATACATCATCGGGCTAGACCTCCATTTTATCCTCGCTCGCCTAAGTTGTAGATGGTTCTTGGGATGCAATCTCTTCTTTTGGCACAAACTCAAGTGGTATCTCCTAGCTTTGTCGGCAATGATCCTTTATTTGATACGACCCTTCTTGCAAGTGGCATCCTGGGTGACATTAGCTTGGGTGTTAGCAACGTTTATTTCTTTGTCATTCACCATTTCCTTAGTTTTAACCTTTTCTCTGATACCACGTTGTCACATCCTTAGTCCTCAACTAAACGTATGTCCGGTACTTGACAACTTGCTCACGTTCTTGCACAACTTGCCCACGATTTTGTTATGCCAAGTCAGCCTAAGGCAGTAGGAATCGCTAAGGGAATGAGAGAAAGAATACAAGAGAATTTTCAAAGAGAGTTTGTATTAGAGGGAACTTGAATTACTTTGCTTGATGAGTTACAAATGAGTAGTTCCCTATATAATACTAATTATCTAGGGCTAATGGAAAACTAACAATTATTATACAAGTCCCTCCATATTGATTAGTAAGCCCCCTTTCAAAAATTTTCTACAGAAAATTCAAAGGACTTCCCTAGCAAATCCGTAGGGTTCTAGGATCTTTCAAAGGAAATCTCCATATTTCTTTAGAACCTTCCCACAAGTTCTAACCTTCTTACTATGTATGCTTTCCACATGGCAAATGTTAGGGGCCTAACTCTTTGACATCGGGCGTGCCACGACTGTGGCAAGGATTTGGGCGTGATGGATATGCTAGTGGCCTATGTGCGGGCAAAACGTTCATGCTGACAATGAAGGAGGCATTGTCATGTGGACTGTTGTGGGCAAGTATTGGACAAGGTCTTGGGGCGAGAAATATATGCTTGGAAAAGGCTTGACAATGTAGTGTGGGAAAGTTGGGGCGGCATGACATGGCATGTGTACCCGTTCCCTGTCTTTGTTTTTATTGCATTCTATCTCATCGTATCACATTCTGTTCTGCGAGATTATAAAATCACCATCAATACCTCGGTCTAGGTCCGATATAATCCTTATTTCCATAGCCCTGGGGCTATTTACAACTAGCAAATTAAGAAGTCTCAGATGTACTAGCACTGCATCAAAGATGCAGTCATCGATTCTCCCGAGAGGTCACAATTTCCGCGAGCAAAGATATTAATGACGAGGAAGGCTTTTTTGTTATGCTACTAATACTTGCTCTGCTTTCAAATGCCCTTTTTTGGTTTAGAACCCTGCCGTATAATCGAAATAGGATCGATTGGCCTGAACCCTACTTCTCTTTCACTGCTCGGGTTATCCTGAAGCTGCTAACCTGTCCCCTTCGACTGAACGACGGAATTCTTTCACCGCGCTCTACTTCCTTAGGGGGATGAGAAGGATGGCCAGTTCTGTCTTCTTCGGACCCTTCTTTTCGATAAGGGGAGGCTATTCTTGAAAAGAATAGGTATGTTCAACTAGTTATTTGAACTATTCAATAAGAATAGGGATTTTCAATGCTAGAAATGCCATAACTCTCTTTCTGAATGTCTCGACTTTCTTTCTCAAACCACCGGACAGGGGTGCGGAAATAGCAACAATTAATGGTAGAGCGGAAATTGCTTCTGATTTGATTTCGCCTGAAACGAATCCCTCGCTTTGATAAGAAATATCTGAGTAAACAACCTTTGAGCTGAGGTAATATTCCATTTTTAGGGTTAGCTTTGCGTTCCTTGAGTATGTTTCTGCCCTAAACTAAGAAAGAGTATAGTGCTCGTTTTGATAAGAGTATTACATACTATCTGCTGGAATGTTTTCAACGTCCCCCTTATGCAACTACGGGAATTTCTTCTGGTTNGTACCCGTTCCCTGTCTTTGTTTTTATTGCATTCTATCTCATCGTATCACATTCTGTTCTGCGAGATTATAAAATCACCATCAATACCTCGGTCTAGGTCCGATATAATCCTTATTTCCATAGCCCTGGGGCTATTTACAACTAGCAAATTAAGAAGTCTCAGATGTACTAGCACTGCATCAAAGATGCAGTCATCGATTCTCCCGAGAGGTCACAATTTCCGCGAGCAAAGATATTAATGACGAGGAAGGCTTTTTTGTTATGCTACTAATACTTGCTCTGCTTTCAAATGCCCTTTTTTGGTTTAGAACCCTGCCGTATAATCGAAATAGGATCGATTGGCCTGAACCCTACTTCTCTTTCACTGCTCGGGTTATCCTGAAGCTGCTAACCTGTCCCCTTCGACTGAACGACGGAATTCTTTCACCGCGCTAGCCAGTGGCACAGGCACTTTGGCTTGTGGTAGTGCCAAATGCGGGCTAAGATAAGGCAAACCAGTAGACGATGGCAAAGGCTTTAGTTATCTAGGACAAGGATATGTGAAGCAAAATAAAAGCAATGGCACGAGTGAAACAAGGGTTGACATAGACAAGGTAGAAACTTGACCAAGACATGTGCGGGCGGTAGTGGCATCGGGCATGTGCTGAAAAGTCATGAGCGGCAGGTTGCGGGAAAGACATTGGTGCGAAGCAATGTCAAAGGGCCAAGAATGGGCGCAATGCCAGCCTTAGGTGTGCAACATCTGGCTAAGCAAAGGCGCATATGTAGTGCACATGCCAAAGCAGTTGGCGGTTACCTTTTTGTAATTGCTTGTACCCATGTTGCAATTACGCTTGTATCCATTATTATTTCGTGTATATCGTGACCTAAGTAGTTGGGGATGTCAACTGCAAGTTAGGAGCTGATTTATCCTTAGCCCGCCAAGTGGTAAAAGCTGTCAACAATAAGTGTCATTGTGCTGTTAAGTCCCAAAGGCTGCCTATGTGCTATAAATAGGATCCTTTGGTCTTAGTTATATGTGTGTGGGAATTTCGTATGAAATTCATAAGGGAAAAAAGAGAGAAACATGAGGATTTCTAAGTGTGTTCCTAAGGGGCTAAGGTTGGCATTGGGCAGGTCATAGTGTGCAAGATAATCACGAACCAAAGTCCAACTAGCCGTGATTGCACCTATCCCAACCCGCTAGGTAAATCAACTATCCATAAACACAATCCAAATGATATTAAGATGAAATAACTGAATTCTTACACAATAACCCAAGGAGTGATAGTACAAGTAATGAGCCATTAAGACTTAGATTTACAAAATTGAAATGAAATAATTACAATATCGCTTTGGAATGTACATGAACATAATTCGAATCTAAAGTTACCGAGGACAAGTGATAGCCATAACTGGAACGCGGGTACATATTCAATGCCAGCTCTCGCCATACACAGCAGCATCAACTCCGAGATCTGCACGCAAGGTGCAGATGTTTAGTATGAGTACAACTGACCCCATGTACTCAAAAAGTATCCTAACTAACCTCGGCGAGATAATAGCAGCAAGAATTATAAATGATATTCACCAATCACCTGTACACGTTCTTAAATCCAACAAGTATAGAACAGATATATGATTAAATCAGGAAATCTCAGGTACAACTGCTTTGATGCTCAAAATTCTTTGTTTTAAAGTATTAAAGAAGATATGCAAGTAGATCAGGTAAACAATCAAGGAAATTTGCAAGTAAAGATGAAATGCAATAACCAAATATCAGTCCGTTGCGGCACAAAATCTAATCCAATAAAAATAAGCCAATAAAGCCTGTTGCGGCATGCAACCGATCCAATAACAATAACCAGCTCTCCAGAGCTCACATCAACTAGAAACTCGGTGGATTCTCACAATCCGCATGTACACCATCAAGAGAGAAACATGAGAGGGTGACCCTAGGGGGATGGATCCGTATCCACACGCTGCATGAACAACTCACGTGCTAACAGTATTACCAGCATGGCCAACTCACGTGCTATAATTTCAATATCTGGATATGCACAATTAACTCACGTGCTTCATGAACAACTCATGTGCTAGTATCACAATCCGTCTGGCGTGGTCACTGGCACAATATCATAATCTGCCCGGCATGGTCACATGCATAACAACACAATCCGCTTGGCGTGGTCACAAGCATATTAACACAATCCGTCCGGCGTGGTCACATGCATATCAACACAATCTGCCGGGCGTGGTCATAGGCATCCGATCCAAATGATATCACACAGAAGCAAATATACAAGAACACATGTATATGATGGATAAATACAAAAATTTCATGCTCCTGGACTAGTAGAATAACATGCTAAAGTGTAGGCATGTGCTATGTGTGCTATCATGGCTTAAATCGGAAGTTTTATCACAGAAATAGCAATTACCAAGTTTATTCAGGGAATTAGTTTTTTCGTAACCTCACATATGGCTCAAATAGTTCACATCAATGTTACAGATATGAGAAACATCATAGCTTAAAGCTTAACAGTCAATTCTAGGCACATCATAGCCTAAGCACTACCCTGAGCATGGATAAATACCCTAGTGCTCGCACATGGTCTCAAACCCCACACATATGCGCACCCATAACACGTAGCTATCACAAATAATTCAGGCAACTAGTGCCTCAACCAAGTTTAGATAAGATACTTACCTCAAGCAAGCCAAATCAACTACCGAGCAAGCCAAACAATACTCTATAAGCTCCATCCCGCACAAATCGACCTCCTAACGGCTCAAAACTAGCAAAAAGTAAATCAAAAACATCAAATAATTCCCAATGAAATAAACCCAATCGATAAAGGTCAAATCTTTAATCAATTCTCAAAGCAACCAAAAAATAAAACCCGGGCCCGCACCTCGAAACCAAAGAAAACTTACAAATTCCGACAACCCATTCAATTACGAATCCAACCATACTAATTTCACTCAAATCCGACTCCGAACCGATACTCAAAACTCAAAAAATCATTTTAAGGAAATTTAGACAAAAAACCCAATTTCTCTTTCAAAATCATCAATCAAATGCCAAAATCAAAGATTTAATCACGGAATATAATCCAAACTTAGTAGAAAACACTCACCCATCCCATGTGGTGAAAATTGCCTCCAAAAGCGCTCAAATCCGAGCTCCATAGCTCAAAATATGATAAAATGACCACGACCTTCAAAATAGAGTACTTTATAATCACTGAACATTAATACCCATCGCGATCGTGGAACTTCCTTCGTGATTGCGAAGAACAAAAACTACTGCCACCAAAATGCACTACGCGTTCGCGATACTTTCCACGCAAACCCGATGGCCACAGATGTCAAAGCTTCACGAACGCGAACCGACTTACGCGAACGTGATGTAAGGATTCTCCAGTTCCTCGCTAAACTCTACGTGAACGTGATTGCATCGATGTGAACGCGATGCTTAGGCCTCATAAAGCTACGCGAAGGCGATCATCATGTTGCGAATGTGATCAAGTAAATCACCCAGCTCCAATAATACACTACGCGATTTTTTGGTCTCATATTCGCGATCGCCATGAGGAACTGAAACACCAGAAATCAGCAAAACACAATAGTGCCAAAATGATCTGAAATCTGTCTGAAGCTCACCCCAGCCCCTCGGGACACCGTCTAAACATGCCAACAAGTTCCAAAACATAACACGAACCTACTCGATGCCACAAATCACACATAACAACATCAAAATCATGAATCGCACCTGAAATAAAACTTTATGAACTTTCAACTTCCAAAACTCGTGCCGATTCATATCAAATCAACCTGGAATGACGTCAAATATTGCACACAAGTCCCAAATGACATAATAAAGCTAATTCAACTCCCGAAACCACAATCCAAACTTGAAATTATCAAAGTCAATTCCCGGTCAAACCTATGAAATTTCTAAACCTTTAAATTGTGAACTTTTGCCAATTAACGCCATAACCTTCAAGAAACATCCAAGTGCAAATTCGGGCATATGCCCAAGTCCAAAATCACCATCCGGACGTAACAAAACTATCAAAACTCCTATCAGGGCTCAAAAACATAAATGTCAAACTTGGTCAACTCTTCTAACTTAAAGCTTCTAACATGAGAGTCATTCTTCCAAATCAATTCTGAAACACCTGAAAACCAAAACTAACAATTCAAACAAGTCACAATACATCATAAGAAGCTACTCAAGACTTCAAACAATAGAACGAGATGCAAATGCTCAAAACAACCGATTAGGTCGTTACATTCTCCCCCGCTTAAACATACGTTCGTCCTCTAACGTACTAAGAGTCGTACCAAAGCCATCAAATCAATGTGTAAACTCAACATGCACATACCCATGGGTGATCCCGCGTCACCCCAATCAATATAAGCCAGACAACACAGCCTAACTGAAGATCCTTCCTCTAACCTTAGCACATAAACCTTGGAATCAAATCTCCAACATACGGAATCCATTACAAGACCCGATTCTCACATCCACATACTGTAGAAGCTTGAACAAGCTGTATCAAGTCATAACCATAAATCAAGATATAATCACATGATATACCACATAACTTAGATACTCATAGTAATTATTTCCGATCATAATAGCTGCTCAAAATAAACCCGATACCGGTAATAAACCTCATATCAAATAAAACCTCGTCTAAAAACCTTCGTAACACTGCCAAGGATGAAAGAAACACACAGAAAATCATAACCACTGATCATATCAATAAGTCATGGAGCTCTTTCTGATCCGACGAAAACCATAGCCAAATTCTAAGTGATCAGTGACATTATCCTTCAAAATATATCATACTCACATCCGATAGAACCCGTTCTAGGTCTACCTCATCCCATCAATTACTGCTACTCTACTAACATGATACACCAGTACAACCTAAAGCTACAAACCGTGCAATCCATGCACCAATAAACAATAACTCAAACATGAAAAATGATTCAAATAAGAGAACCACCCCGCAAGCTCAGCAAGTACTACCACAAGCACAACGCTGTAAAACCATCACATAGGGAGAATCAAGGAACACGAAAACAACCTAAAGGATCATAACCCAACATAACTCCACCTGCAATGCGTGACCCAATCCAAACACCGGTCCACATGAAATACCTAGAGTCATAATGCTCAAAATCAACAACCATGCGCAATTCAACATCACTTACACGAAATGCATGACTATAACCATGGAGAAACGAATAACACAATATACCACAACCCAGAAAGATCCTAACTAAGGCGCAATCCATCATTCAGCACCCCAAGAGCCATCTCGCTTGAATTTTTGTGACAAGGCCCAAACCGAACCGCAATATGTGTGCATATAACCAACACATCACACCCCATTATAGCATAGAAGAGTTAGACAGTGTCTCGCACCGACCTCAGGGAGCGTGACCGGTGCTCAACCGAGATAACCCGGCCAAGCAAGCCTGCTAGATTACCTTCTACCCGACTCGCCCATGGATAAAGAGAAGATACATTTATATCATTAATTAAACATTGAGTGGATTCCATGAACAATGCCAATTCCATTACCATTAGTCACTTTATTTTATAGTCTCAAAATACATACACAATCATAGTTAAAGTGCAAGAAGTGATTCAAATACAATAAGGCTAGTTTGACTTTCCCAACACCCAATATACAACCCACACTATGTCTCCAGAGCCTCTAATAGAAACAAATAAGTGGTACGACAGTGCCGGTAATAAGGCCCCGGCTATACTTAAAAACACTATGTACATGGAACAAAAGATACAGGACCCAAGAATGAAGTGGGGCTCAACGAGTCAGCTGAGGAGAGGGTGTGCTGCTATCACTGATCAATACCACCTGCTATGGAACCACCTGCATCCACTAAAGATGCAGTGCCCCTAACAAAAAGGGACGTTAGTGCATGTCGAATAGTACTAGTACGAAAACAAAGCACCTATGTAAGGACTTGGAAATACTACATGAATGTGATGAATCATGGTAACAACAAAAGTCTTAGTTAGCCGTTAAAGCCATAGCAAATTTATTAATAGCTTTCAATAACATTTATAAATTCATAAGTCGGGAATCCTCTACAACTACCTATACACAATGTGGCCCTGCCGCCTCACCCCAATATAAGCGGGTAGGTGCAATCACAATACCATAAATTCTATACAGAGTGTCTCTTCCGCCTCACCTCAATGCATGTGGCTTGAGGTGTATTCACAATGCCACAAACTCTACACAAAGTGGCCCTGCCGCCTCACCCCGATATATGCGGGTGGAGGTGTATGTATTCACAATACCACAACATTATACAAACCGGCCCTACCGCCTCACCCCAATGTATGCGGGTGGAGGTGTATTCACAATGCCACAAGTCGGACTCCCAAAATAATAATAGTCTGTACAAAAGAGTTCCCGTTTAAATAAACAATTTGGCACCTTTGGCCTTAGCAAGTGTAAGTTCACAGGGTCTCACCATATGAGAAATAAATGCTCAATCACATTGATTTCATACAAGATCTTCTTCCTAAAAAGGGGTATAACATAATTAAGACAAAAATAGAGAATCATTAACAAACGAGGGTCTTACACGTTATGCCAATTGGGAATCAATTTTACTAGTCTGAATACCCCACACCAATAGTGTTTCAAGTTTGACTACACAAGATAGAACTTACAAGGATTCGGGAATTTCGATACTAGAAGAAGAGTTTAGCCTTCATACCTTGCTTTGAGCTTTTCCTTATTCACTACACGGTTCTGAAAACCCTAGCAACCTCGATCTATTTAGAGACATGAAAAAATTGAGCAAAAATTAGGAAGATATTCATGGTTTCAGCTCATTTGAGCATTTAATCAAACACTAGGCCTGCGAATTCAGTTACAAGGTCCTTCCACAAGATTCCCTTCACTCCACAACTAATTCAATACCAAGAGTTTACTCATACCAGTTCAATTACCTCCCCATCATCCTCATAACTACATGCATGCGTAAATAACAACTCTCATACACAAGAATCATACTCCCAACTACCTATCTTCTACCTAAACTCGAAATTGAAGACTAGGGTTAGAACCTTACCTCTTGGATGAATACCTTGTGAGTTTTCCATTGTGAATTCTCCAAGTCTTGCACAAGAATTGATGAACAATTAGCCTAGGGTTTTTTCCTCTCTCTCTAAAACACTCTCCCTTCTTTCTAAAATATTAGATTTCTCTTTCAAAACGAGCCCCAAGGGCTTTTAATCAAAATAGGGTCGGGTAATAACAAATTATAAAATTGAAGCCCCGACACAGATTGGCGGTCGCATATGCAACCGTATAACACCTTCTGCGCTTCGCAAAGTAGATCGCAAAATGGTCCTCCGGAACTAGACATCCCTGTATCACTCCGCGACCGATCTGCGGTCCACAGACCTAATCTGCGGTTGCATAATGCATCGCAAAATTACCTGGGTCTGCAATGGGTTATGCGGCCTGCAAAACAATTATGCGGCCACATAATGGACCACATAATGGTCCAAACATTTGCTTAGATTTCTGCTTCAGTCTGCGGCAGATCTGCGATCCGCAGATCAGTTCTGCGACCGTAGAATGGACCGCAGAAATGCCTTGTACTTCCAAAAATTTTCTTCTACTCCCCAACGCACAGTTCAACCCAAAAAATCCGAACCACGGGTCGCCAACACATAAGCCTACTTCGGCACCCCAAAACCCCGGGTTTTTGGTAAAATTTTTATGGGACCTTACGTCCTCTCCCGTTTAAGATCATTCGTCCTCGAATGAGGGCCAAAATCCACCATTAAAAAATAATGTGACTTAGCTGCTATAACACACACCACCAGTCTCAAACTTTTGACTAACTCCCCAAATTTTCAAAATTTTCACCAGAGTTTCCCCTATAACGGGGCCTATCCACTTGTTAGAGAATCCTAGAAACCAACCCTAACAACATATATATGAATCAATGATGCAACATAGCATAAAAACAATAGCAACCGTGGCCTTACGAGCAGTTTATCACCAAAAAGGAACACCCTTAATATCAATTGTACAAATGATATAAATTTCATAGAAGGTAAACTCTTAGCATTTTTATAGAACACAATTTTATGAATACATGGATATTCAAACAAATGAGGGTATTTCTTCTTCATTTCTTCCTCGGCCTCCCAGGTGGCCTCTTCAACATGCTGGTTCCGCCATAGTACTTTCAAGGAGGCAATCTCTTTTTTACTTACCTTACGGATTTGCCTATCAAGAATGGAAACTAGAATTTCTTCAAAAGTCAATTCTTCATTAACCTCAATAGTCTCAACCCGAACAATACGCGACGGATCTCCAACCACCTTCTTCAACATGGACACATGAAACTCCGGGTGCACTAAAGACATCTCTGGAGGTAGGTCTAGCTTGTAAGCCACTTGACCAATCCTCTAAATGATTCTGTACAGTTCGACATACCTCGGACTCAATTTCCCCCTTTCTTACAAAACCGCATTACACCCTTCATAGGGGAAACCTTCAATAATACCCAATCATCTTCTTTGCGCTCCAAATCCCTACGACGCACATCCGAATAGGAATTTTGATAACTCTGAGCAGTTTTCGACCATTCTGTAATGATCTTAACCTTCTCCATAACCTGATGCACGAGGCCTGGCCCTATCAATTCTGCTTCTTCAATCTCGAACCACCCGATAGGAGATCTACATCTCCTACCATAGTGTTTACCCTAAATTTTGGATAACAATTGAATTTATACGTGGTTTTAAGGATATGTGGCCTAATTTGATACAAATGATGAATAATATAATGAAAGTTACAATTAAGAGATAAATGAAAAAGAAAAGCAAACCACCCGAGTTAGACACTCTTGGCCGTTGACTGATCCTTCTTGGGCAGAAACTGATTATAATGGAAATAGAAACAATTTGATGATAAAATGATTCAAGAGAGAAATATATCACTGCTTTTTCTTTTTATTGATGATTCGTCAAAAAGATGTCTAATATATGGTTCAACTCTCCCTTGATATAGTGGGAAGGTCGTACATCTGGTGTAACTTTTTACAAGGTAAAAAATTTCCTAATTTGCTAATTAAGCAGTTCAATTGATTAGTGCCGAGATTCCTTCCGTCATGTTCGTCCCATTATGGATATTTCAATTTTCCGTCATATAGGTTTAATGATCTTCCCTCAGACATTTTTGGAGTCAAGCTCAATTTCGGACCACGGGTACGGTGTTCTCGAGGTTGGACATTCTGGCTTCGCGTTCTGCTTCGATGAAGCTCGGGTTCGATCTTCTACCCTACGCATTTCGAACCCGATTTGTCGTGCAATAGTTGAACTCGATGTTAACCATATAGAGTGAGCCTGATTTTGACCATATATAGATGGGCCCGATTTCGACCGTATACAGATAGTCCCCTCGTTTTTTAGAGAGTAACGACGAGACATGATATGAGCCTCAAATTCTCATTCTGATAAGTGGGTGAACTTATGACGTACGCGATACGGAAGTCGAGAACATCCATCAGAAAAGCCTTTTAAAGCATCAAGTGTGTGTCAGTCAGTATTCTGCTGCTTTGGGATGCGAACCACCATTTTGAGAGATTATAAATACCCTCATTCACCCCTTATATTCAAATATTTGTGCTCTTTTATCAAACTACATTGTTCTTATCTTCAAGACCTCCTGTCTTCTAGTTTTATGAAAATACCTCACAAGCTATCTTCATACTATATTTCCTTTGCATCTGTATCTTTTAATTTCTTCATCTGTTCAAAACAATGGTGAAGACTTCAAAATCCATTCCTCAAAGACAAACTCCCTCTTCTTCTCAACTTGTTGATGATGTTTCACCTGTCGTCATTGAGGAGCCTACAGTGGAGCCCCCTCTGAAGGCGTTTGTGCCAACCGGGTGTTCAACCGGAGCCGATTTCAAGATCGATAAAGCTTCCTCGATATCGGGCCGATCTGAACCGGTCACGAGATACAACTGTTCAATCACCGATAAAGTTCTCGATAAAGTCAAGGAAGACTATAACTGGGTTGGTAAGTGTGTGGTGGTTCCTGCGCCTGAAGAGGAAATCACTACCCACGTGAAGGGTTTTTTAAGCGTTTACACTTATCCCTTCACGTTGGGCCCTTTGGACCCGGTCATTATTTCTTTTTTCAATAGGTACGAAGTGACCCTAGGCCAAATTCATCCTTCTTTCTGGAGGATAGTCATTCTTCTCCGTTTTTTTTAAACAAGATCGATGGGTGTCCTTTCATCGTCGATCATCTCATGTGATTGTACAATCCCCGACTCTACTGAGGGGGGTTGATAAAACTTGCTCGTCGGGCAGGCAAAGCCCCGTTCTCAAGTATTGATGAGGATAGGGATCGGGGTTGGTTGGGTCGATTTGTTCGAGTGAAAACATCGGACCTAATCCTCGCCGAGGATATGCCATTTCCTGAGAAATGGAATATGAAGCGTAAGTATAGCCCTGCTTATGAATTTGTTTAATATTCTCCCTTTCGCCCTTCCTCTTATTAATTTTATATGGCGCAACTATATCCTGGATGCCGGCTGCAATTCCTCATCTCAAAGAATGGATCGAGGGGATCGTATCCCAAAGACCATATTCCGAGCGCGCATGGCGCGAGCTTTCGAAATGCCGGTGGGAGGCCCGACTTCATGGTGAGATAAGTTACACTCGAGCTTCATTCTTTATTCTATCGATTTCTAACTTGTTTTACCTTTCTTTTGCAGGTTTATCAAAGGATGTTGAGATGAGACCTGCGCTCATAGGCGATGATGTTCCCAGCGAGCCCCCTGTTTCGAAGCAGGATGCCAGGGCTCTTTCCGCTCCCGTCGGAGTGGCCAGTTATCTTCGGTGCCTGGTGACCGAGGAGGATCAGGCAAAAATGAACGAGGTGGATGTGCCCTTCCTATTCAATGAAGCTCAACAGGCGTTGAATTGGGTAATTTCCGATAAGCTCTATTCAATGTCCTTTGTTTTGTACTTTAAAATTTCAATTAATTATAACATCCTCGTTTATGCTTGTGGGCCTCGGTACTTCACCATGAAGCCTTTCTCCGATTTCAAGAAGAGTCGAGACGCTATGAACGGCTCGAAGGGGAGATGATGAACCTCCGTGCCGAACTGGAGCTTACCCGGAAGGATAATGCTGGCTTGATCGAGCAGGTAGAGAAAAGCTTGATCGGATTAATCAACTTCGATCTGAAATAAGTGTCGCTAGAGCTGAGGCCGACGAGTGGAGGAGCAAGATGGATCAGCTGGCCTTGTAAAAAGAGACATTTCAGGCACAGTTAGCTTCAGCAGAGGCTCAGCTTAGAGAGGAAAAGGAGAAAGTCGAGGCTCAAACCAGGAACACCGATGAGCTCCAACCTCGGATCAGTACGGTTATCTCAGATCGAGATAATATGGCTAAAGAGCTAAAAACAGCCAAGTCGGAAGTTGCTGTGGTCAAAGCCGAAGCTGATGAACTGGTGGCTCAATATAAGGCCGATGCTGAAGCTGCTCAAGATCAATCAAGGAATATGGTCGACCATATGAGATAGCAATCTCTCAGACTTGTACTTAAAGAGCTTCATACTCGAGGCTTTAATTTATAGGTGGAGATCGAAGATGCCAGGAGAGCCGAGGCTGAGGCTAGAAAATTAGCCTTCCCGGAGGAGGATGATTCCGAGGATTCAGTCGGATCAAAAGAATGAGACGACCTCGAAAATTCTGATATAGAGGCGGGATCCAGTTGAGACCAAGTTGCTCCTGATCGAGTTTTATCTTTTCCCATGTTTAATATTGTGTATCGAGATTGCTCGATTTTGTGGAAGGGATTTCTGATGTATATATGTAAAGCTTTTCTTTTTGCAACTTTTGTAATACCTTAGTCCTCAAATTTCGGGGTTTGCCTTAATAGGTCTCATCCCCCCTCGAGTTCTGTTTACTCAAAATGGCCTTAGCCTTTAAAGTTCGGGGTTTGCCTTAATAAGCCTCATCCCCCTTCGAGTTTTGTTAACTCGAAATAGCCTTAACCTTTAAAGTTAGGGGTTTGACTTAATAGGTCTCATCCCCCCTCGAGTTCTGTTAACTCAAAATGGCCTTAGCCTTCAAATTTCGGGGTTTTGCCTTAATGGGTCTCATCTTCCCTTGAATAAGTTTGTTTTTCGGACAAGTCCCTGAGTTAGAGAATGTTTATTCGAACTAAAATTAAAGTGGCCCTTGGGCTCGTTTGATCGGAAGCAGGATGTTTGTATACAAGAGACTTCTTTATTCTCGTTCATGCATGTGTAAAATTTGTGTTAGGGTTCGATCAATCTATTTGGGCACGGTTCATTTGACCGTTTGACCCTTACATTGAATCTTATTGATCTTTGACCCTTCAATCCTAGAAATATCTTCCCAAGCTAAAGTGGCCCCCCAGTATTCGGGGTCGACTGAAGATAGGCTTCGAATACTATCGTCACCAGTTTGCTATCAGCCTTCAAATCTAAGTTAACACGATTTACTAGTTGCCTCATTAAAAACCTTGCCGTAAAACCCATTTTGGGACAAAACCGGTTCAAGGGAAAAAGAGTGCAACGCGTGCTTTCAAACTTAATATCGCGTATCCCCTGATTCAGGGTACCTCATTTGATACCTGCAAATGTTAGTTCGTGATGCAAATAAAAATAAAGAACAAGATCGTACCATAACAGTAATACCGTTTCAAGTAACTTATATTCTATTTGTTTGGTAGTTTTTTACCATCCATTGTTCCAAGCTTCTAGGATCCTTTCCGGTGATTTTAATGACACAGTAAGGTCCTTCCCAGTTTGGTCCCAGCTTCCCTTCATTCAGGTTTCGTGTGTTTGGTGTAACCTTCCTTATTAATAAGTCCCCGACATTGAAATATCGAAGCTTGGTCCTTATGTTTTAATACCTTTCGATCCTTAAATTTTGAGCAGTTAGTCGAACAAAGGCAACTTCACATCTTTCATCTAACAGTTCCAAGTTTGTATTCATGGCTTCGTAATTCGATTCCTCTGTCGCATATCGAAACCTGACACTTGGCTCCCCGACCTCGACCAGTATCAATGTTTCGGCACCATAAACCAGAGAGAACGGAGTGGCTTCGGTGCTGGATTTCTCGGTCTTGCGATATGCCCATAGGACTTTGGGTAATATTTTCTTCCATCTCCCTTTGGCATCAGTTAATCTCTTTTTGAGATTACGAAGTATTGTTTTGTTGGTAGATTCGACTTGTTCGTTCCCACTGGGGTGGTAGGGTGTTGATAGGATCCTTTTGTTCTTGTGATCTTTGAGGAATTTTGTCACTTTGCTACCGATGAATTACTTCTCATTGTCGCATACGATCTCGGCCGACATTCCAAATCGGCATATGATGTGATCCCAAATGAATTCGATCACTTCTTTTTCCCTAACCTTCTCATACGCCTGCACTTCTACCCATTTAGAAAAATAATCAGTCATAAATAGTATAAATTGAGCCTTACCTAGTGTATACGGAAGAGGGCCAATGATGTCCATCCCCTATTTCATGAACGGCCATGGTGATAGGACTGAGTGGAGTGCCTTCTCGGGTTGATGGATCATCGGGGCATGCCTTTGCATTCGTTACATTTTCCAATGAACTCCTTTGCTTCTTTTTCCATGCCGACCCAGTAATAATTAGTTCTGATTATTTTCTGAATTAGCGCCTCGCCGCCGGAATGGTTCCCGCAAGTACCTTCATGGATTTCCCTTAAAATGTACTCAGTATTGCCCGGTCCCAGACATATCGCGTGTGGGACGTCAAATGTTCTTCTTAACAAGGTTCCGTCAGCGGACAAGCTGAACCGGGCCGCCTGCATAAGCAGGGTCCTCGACTCTTTTGGATTCGAGGGGAGTTTTCCAGAACTGAGATATTCTACGTATTTGTTCCTCCAATCCCAAGTTAAACTTGTCGAATTGATCTCAGCGTGGCCTTCTTCCACTACCGACTTCATAAGCTGTCCGACCTTTCCAGAATCGACCTCGTTGTCTTAGATCGATGACCCTTAGCTGGCGAGGGCGTCCGCCTCGCTGTTTTGATCCCGAGGTATATGCTGTAAGGTCCATTCTTTGAACCGATGCAACGTCACTTGCAGTTTGTCTAAAAATCTTTGCATTCGCCCTTCCCTGACCTCGAACGTCCCATTGACTTGATTTACCATAAGAAGTGAGTCGCACTTGGCTTCGATCACTTCTGCTCCTAGGCTCTTGGCTAGTTTTAGGCCAGTAATCATGGCTTCATATTGTGCCTCGTTGTTAGTCAGTTTCACAGTCTTAATAGATTGTGGAATTATGTTACCAGTTGGTGGCTTCAACACGATGCCAAGTCTGGATCCCTTCGCGTTCGAAGCACCATCCCATATTCCTGAAGGAGTTCCTGACCCAACTAACAACTCTCTTTCAACCTCGGGTACTAGGGATGGTGTAAAATCGGCCACAAAGTCTACCAACACCTGAGATTTGATGACGGTTCGAGGTCGATATTCAATTTCGTACCCACTTATTTCTATGACCCATTTGGCCAACCGACCTGAGAGCTCAGGCTTATGCATCACATTTCTTAATGGGTAAGTGGTTATGACGCATATGGGATGGCATTGGAAATATGGTTTTAGTTTCCTAGAAGCGCTTAACAAAGCTAGCGCCAGTTTCCAAGTGAGGATATCTAGTCTCGACTTTGCCTAAGGTTCTGCTGACATAATAAATTGGGAATTGTGTACCTTGTTCTTCTCGGACTAGGACTCCGCTTACTGCTATCTCTGAGACTGCCAGGTAAAGGTACAGTTGTTCGTCCATCTTCGGTGTATGAAGCAACGACGAGCTCGATAATTATCTTTTGAGTTCTTCCAAAGCATACTGGCATTTCGGAGTCCATGAAAAGTTGTTCTTCTTTTTCAATAGAGCGAAGAACCGGTAGCTTTTATTGGATGACTCGAAATGAATCGCCCGAAGGCGGCTATTTGTCTGGTCAACTTTTGCACAGCTTTCACATTATCTACGACCGTGATGTCCTCGATACCCTTGATTTTTTCAGGGTTGATCTCGATTCCACGATTCGAGACCATGAATCCGAGGAATTTACCTGAACCCACACCAAATGCGTATTTTTCTGGGTTCAACTTTATGTTGTACTGTTTCAACACACTAAATGTCTCCTGAAAATGATTCAAATGGTCCTTTGCTTGCAGGGATTTAACTAACATGTCGTCAATATAAACCTCCATTGTCTTTCCTAGTTGTTTCTCGAACATTCGGTTTACTAAGCGTTGGTTTGTGGCTTCAGTATTTTTTTAACCCAAATGGCATTACATTATAACAGTATGTGCCATATTTAGTGATGAAGGAAGTTTTTTCCTGATAACCTAGGTCCATCCGTATTTGGTTATAGCCGGAGTATGCATCGAGAAAACTAACGGTCTCATGGCTGGCAGTAGCATCGATCATTCAATAGATGTTGGGTGAGGGAAAAGAGTCTTTTGGACATGCTTTATTCAAGTCTTTATAATCTACACACATTGTTAATTTATTTTCTTTTTTAGGGACTACCACTACGTTTACCAACCACTCCGGGTATTTAACCTCCCGAATAGACCCTATCTTTAGAAGTTTAGTTACCTCATCCTTGATGAACGCATGTTTGATTTCGGACTGAGGCCTCCTTTTTTGTTTGACTGGGTGGAATTTTGGATCCAGGCTCAGCTTGTGAGTGGTTATCTCCAACGGTATGCCTGTTATATCAAGGTGGGACCAAGCGAAGCAGTCTTCGTTAGTTGTAAGGAATCGAATAAGTTTTGTCCTAAGCTCGGAGCTCAACCTCGAGCCCAGGTATACTTTTCGTTCGGGCAAGTCATCTCGTAGTGTGACTTGTTCTAGTTCCTCAACAGTCGATTTGCTGGCATCAGAATCATTGGGGGCGATGAAAGATCTGGGAATTCCATAATCATCATCCTCGACATATACTTGTTTATCCACATTTCCACAAGATGGCATCTGTGATTGCTATTTTGTCTTGCTCTTGACCCTTTGGTTAGGAACCGTTGGTTTTGGTGTCATTTCTTCCACCACCAATATCTCTTTCGCAGCTGGTTGCTCCCCGTAAACCGTTTTATCTCCATCAGGCATCATAAACTTCAACACCTGATGTAATGTCAAAGGTACCGCCCTCATGTCATGGATCCATGGCCTTCCAAACAAAGAATTGTATCTCATGTCCCCTCTGATCACACAGAACTTTGTTTATTGAATGATTCCAGTAGTATTTATTGGTAACGTTATTTCACCCTTGGTGGTCTCACATGACATATTGAAACCGTTAAGTACTCGGACTGTAGGAACGATCCGGTTTGACAGGCCGAGTTGCTCCACGACCCATGATCGGATTATATTGGCCGAGCAACCTAGGTCGATTAACACACATTTTACTCTAACTTTATGTATAAATACAGATATTACTAGTGTGTCATTGTGGGGTTGTACAATTCATTCCGCATCCTCGTCACTAAAAGATAAATTCCCCTCTGGCGTGTAATCCCGAGTGCGCTTTTCCTATGGATATTTTGGTACACTTCAACATTGGACCTTGAGGGGTATCAACTCCACCGATAATTATGTTGATTGTATGTTGAGGTTCTTCCAGGCCTGTATGTTTATTTCTATTTCTGAAGTTATTTTTTGCTCGGTCGCTCAAGAATTCTCGAAGGTGTTCGTTATTGAGTAACGGGGCTACTTCTTCTCTCAGTTGCCGACAGTCTTCTATTTTATGACCGTGAGTGCCATGATATTTGTATAGCTAATTGGGATCCCTTTGGGTTGGTTCGGATTGCAATGGCCGAGGTCATTTGGTATCTTTGATGCGGCAGATATCAGATACGATAGTGACAACATCAACATTAAAATTATGCTCTAATAATCGAGGTGCTTCTTTATGCCCGATGGGCCTTTCGAAATTGCTTTTGGTCATGAGTCCCTGATTCTAACCTCGGTCATTCCTCCTTTCATGTCTTGGAGAGTTTTGCCCGGATACGCCAATTTTTCTGTCCCCGTGATACGGCTGATGTCGCTCTCTATTTGATCTTGGTTCGCGACAAACTTCGCTTCATATTTTGTCATAAGCTCTAACGGGGTAAATGGATCCCGAAGGGTCTCCGAGCTGATCATCTTCGACTCTGATTTTTGACTGGTACCAGTTATGTACATCAGCCCATGTGACGGCAGGGTACTCTATTAAGTTCTGTTTTAGTTGTTGCGAAGCCGCCGAGCTTCGAACATTAAGCCCTTGAGTGAAAGCTTGAACAGCCCAATCGTATATGACCGGTGAAAGATCCATACATTCCATTTGGAACCAGGACACGAAATCTCTGAGCATTTCGTTATCCTTTTGCCTGACTTTGAAAAGGTCCGATTTTCGCATTTCGACCTTGAACTGATCTGCATCGACTGCCACTTGTGAATTAACATTGATTGGAATTTCATCATTGGGCGCTATGTTATTATTTTCTCCTTGATGTTTGAACTCGTTATCAACGTGCAGAGGTGCCGATTGGGAGTTTGACATTTCCGTATTTCAACCTGGAATCAGAAACACTTCAAAGAGCAAGTGTGAAACAATATGTGTGACAAAAAGTTGTATCAAATATCCACTATTATCCTTAGCCCTACGGTGGGCGCCAAACTGTTTACCCTAAATTTTGGATAACAATTGAATTTATACGTGATTTTAAGGATATGTGGCCTAATTTGATACAAATGATGAATAATATAATAAAAGTTAAAATTAAGAGATAAATGAAAAAGAAACGCAAACCACCCGATTTAGACACTTTTGGCCGTTGGCTGATTCTTCCGGGGCAGAAACGGATTATAATGGAAATGGAAACAAGTTGATGATAAAATGATTCAAGAGAGCAATATATGACTATTTTTTCTTTTTATTGATGATTCGTCAAAAAGGTGTCTGATAAATGGTTCAACTCTCCCTATAGTGGGAGGTCGTACATCTGCTGCAACATTTTACAAGGTAAAAATCTCCGCACAAGGTAAAAAATCTCCTGATTTGCTAATTAAGCGGTTCTATTGATTAGTGTCGAGAGTCTTGCCGTGACGTTCGTCTCATTACGGATATTCTGATTTTCCGCCATTTTGGTTAAATGATCTTCCCTCGAACATTTTTGGAGTCAAGCTCGATTTCGGACTACGGGCATGGTGTTCTCGAGGTTGGATATTCTAGCTTCGTGTTCCGCTTCGATGAAGCTCAAGTTCAATCTTCGACCCTATGCATTCCGAACCCGATCTGTCGTGACATAGTTGAACTCGATGTTAACCATATAGAGTCGAGCTCGATTTTGACCATATATCGATGGGCCCTACTTCGACCGTATACATATATAAAGCCTCGAACAGTGCCATATGGATACTAGCATGATAACTGTTGTTGTAGGCAAATTCTATGACTGGCAAATGATCATCCCAACTACCCTAAAGTCAAGAACACAAGCTCGCAACATATCCTCGAGCGTCTGAATAGTCTGCTCTGCTTGCCCGCCGGTCTGTGGATGAAAACCTGTACTAAGATTTACTAAGTACCCAACCCTTGCTGAAATTTCTTCCAAAAGTCAGCTGTGAACTCTGCCCCCAATTCGAGATAATAGAAACTGGAGTGCATGCAACTTGACTATTTCCTTGATATACAACTGAGCATACTATTCTGCTGTGTCGGTGGCCTTAACAAGTAAGAAATGTGCTGATTTCGTGAGTCCGTCCACAATTACCCAAATCGAGTCAAACTTGCGAGGCGTGCAAGGTAGTCCTACACAAAGTCCATATTAATCATCCCCCACTTCCACATTGGTATTTCTATGTTCTGTGCCAACCCACCTGGCCTTTGGTGTTCGGCTTTCGCTTGCTAACAATTTGGACATCTTGCCAAAAAGTCCGCTACATTCCTCTTCATATCATTCCACCAGTAGACTTCCCTAAGATCATGATATATTTTTGTAGAGCCCCGGTGCACGGAATACCTAGAAGTCTGAGCCTCGGTCATGATTCTTTCTCGAAGACCATCCACATTTGGAACACATAGTTGCCCTTTGTACCTTAGTGTACCATCATCCATGCCTAGAGAAAAGACCATAGTCTTATGCTTATGAATCCCCTCCTTCAATTGTACCAACAATGGATCGTTGTATTGCTTTTCCTTGACTTCCACAACAAGCGATGATTCAGCCCTATTTTGCAGAATCACTCCTTCTTCACTAGAATCCGCAAGACGAGCTCCCAAACTAGCCAACCAATGAACCTCCTTGGCCAATGACCTTTAATTAGCCTCCAAGTGAGCCAAATTACCCATAGATTTCCGGCTAAGAGCATCCGCCGCAGCATTAGCCTTCCTCGACTGATATAGGATATCGATGGCGTAATCCTTAAGTAACCCAAGCCATCTTCTCTACCTCAGATTCAATTCCTTGTGTTTGAAAATGTATTGAAGGCTCTTATGGTCCGTGAATATATCCACATGAACCCCGTACAGATAATGACGCCAAATATTCAACGCAAGTACCATCGCTGCAAGCTCTAAGACATGTGTTGGATAGTTCTTTTCATGATTCTTGAGTTGCCTAGAAGCATAAGCTATCACCTTGCCATGTTGCATTAATACACACCCAAGTCCAATTCTTGAAGCATCACAATGTACCACAAACCCATATGTACCCTCTAGTAGGGTCAACACCGGTACTGTAGTTAATTTTGATTTCAATTTTTGGAAGGTCCTTTCACAAGCCTTTGACCATTGGAACATAACCGCCTTCTACGTCAATTTAGTGAATGGAGAGGCAAGAATAGAGAACCCCTCCACAAACTTCCTGTAATATTCAGCTAAGCCCAAGAAACTGCGAATATCTATTGGGGTAGTAGGTCTAGGCCAATTATTCTCAACTGCAATCTTTTGAGGATCAACCTCAATTCCTGCTCCGGAGACGACATGATCCAAGAACGTGGCAGATTTAAGCCAAAATTCACATTTTGAAAACTTCGCATATAATTTGTGCTGATATAAGTCTGTAGAACTGCCATGAGGTGATTGGCATGGTCCTCTCGGCTTCGTGAATACACCAGAATATCGTCAATGAACACTATCAGAAAGGAGTCAAGAAAAGGTTTGAAGACTTGATTCATGAGGTCCATGAAAGCTGCCGGGGCATTTGTTAGCCCAAAAGCCATTACCAAAAATTTAAAGTGGCCATACCAGGTCCTGAAAGCTGTTCTCGGAATATCCTGCTCCCTGATCTTCAATTGGTGATACTCGAATCTTAAATCAACCTTGGAGAAGTACTTAGCACCCTGCAATTGATCAAACAAGTCATCTATCCTTGGCAGTGGGTACTTATTTTTTATAGTAACCTTGTTGAGCTGGTGATAGTCAATACACATCTTTAATACCCATCTTTCTTTCATACAAAGAGGACCGGAGCGCCCCAAGATGACACACTTGGCCGGATGAAACATCTCTCTAACAAATCCTTCAATTGTTCTTTTTGCTCCTTTAATTCTGCTGGTGCCATTCTATAGGGTGGAATAGATATAGGTTGCGTGCCTGGCATCACATAAATCCCGAAATTAATCTCCCTGTCTGGTGGGATCCCAGGGAGCTCATTCGGAAAGACCTCCGAAAATTCAGTCACAACAGACACAGACTTAAGTGTAGGCGTCTCAGCATCTGTGTCCATAACCTGGACCAAATGGTAGATACACCCTTTGTTAATCATATTTGTGGCCTTAAGGTAAGAAATAAAGCTATCCTTCGGCACCACATCATTCCCCTTCCATTCGATCACTGACTCATTTCGAAATTCAAACCTAACGGCCTTGGTTCAACAATCAAGCTTAGCAAAAACATGAATAAAGCCAGTTCATCCCCATTATTACATCAAAATCAACCATCCCCAATTCAATGAGATCGGCCAGGGTGTCCCCACCGTGCACCGTGATAACACAATCGCTATAAACCCGCGCGGCCATAATAGACTCGCCAACCGGAGTAGATATAGAGAACGGCTCATGAAGCTGTTCCGATTCTACCCCAAATTCCATAGCAACATATGACAAAGTTGAACGGGGATCAATAAGAGCATATACATCATGGGATTGGACAGTCAGTATACCTGTGACAACATCTGGAGAAGCCTTTGAATCCTGACGCCTCCGCATAGCATAAAATCTGCTGGGTCCTCCCGAACACTATGCACTACCCCTAGCTGCACTATGCCCTTCGGGTGCTGGTGCCTCGATCTAGAGGAGGTGTTGTGGATGTAGTAGCTACAGAACTAGCTGGCTGTGCCGCACCTCTGCCCATGATCTGGAGGGAGGAGCAGCAATCTCTCTGAATGTGACCCCTCACACCACGCACGTAACGCATAGGTAGGTCCATGAAGCAGACCCCAAAAGTGCATCCTCCCACACTTAGGGCATGGGGTCCTCCGCTGCTGCTGGAATCTCCCTCCAGGCCGACCCTGCTGGTGAGGTCCCCTGTTGCCCTGACTGGGCCCGAAGGGTGGTGCACTCATCAAAGACTGAGCGAATGACTGAGATGGGCCTGATGACCCCCCCCTAAATGCCAACCCACCACCATGAGAAGCACCACCCAAGTTGCCCACGGCCTGGGCCTTGCTGCTACCCTCACGCTCCCTTCTATTTTTCAGTTTACAATCCTCTGTAGCTTGAGCAAACGCCACCATCTTCCCATAGTTCATATCAGAATTCAAGGCAGCTGTAGCGGCCTCATTAATAACCAAGGGACTAAGGCCCTGCACAAATCGGCGCACCTTAGCCTCCATAGTGGGTAACATGTGAATAGCATACTTGGACAGGCAAGTGAACTCCAAATGGTACTCCCCCACATTCATGCTACCCTGCTTCAGGCTCTCAAACTCAACGGCACGACAGGCAAGAAATGATCCATAAAGGCATCGGTGAATTCACTCTACCTCGCCAGAGGGCTCCCCTCCTCACGGGAATCCTTCCACATCTCAAACCAAGAACAGGCCACCCCTTTCAGGAAGTAGGAGGCCAACTCCACTCCCTCCGTCTAAGTAGCACGCATAACTCGGAGAGTCTTGTGCATCTCATTAATGAAGTCCTAGGGGTCCTCCTCAGAATCAGTAACCGTGAACATCGGAGGATCCAACTGGAGGAACATGTCCACCCTGGAACTAGCAGAATCCCCTGGCTGACTAGAAGAAGTGGGTGCAACATTTGATCTCTAGGCCTGGAAGCCACTATCTGAGCCAACATCTATATGGCTCCCTAAAGATCCCCATGAGATACATCGGGACTGAAGCTGGGGCTGGAGGTGGAACTGGAATATTAGTTGGAGCGCCCGTTGCATCCTTAGTAGGCGTAGAAACTGGTGTAGTCTGAGCAGGAATAGTAGATTCAGGCGGTGTAGTAATTAGGGGAATATCCTCACCCCTCGGGTGCTCAACCACATCATCAAATATAGAATCAACTGCCACTCCTGGTGACATTGGCTCCTTGGCCAGTTCTTACTTTCTTCCTAGGCGCCATGTACTGAAAGTTAGAGTAAAACACAAGTTAAAGGAGGAACAATCTTACAATCAGCTTTACTGCACGATCGAGAACATCAATGAGGGTATTATTCCTAAATGCCGTAGACTCCTCATTATAGATGTGGTACAACTCATCAATAAGAAGAATTCCACTAGACACGGATCCGAGACATCCTAGGACACTTTAAAACCTTAGGCTCTAATACCAAGTTTGTCATGCCCTAACCTCGTGGAGCGCGACCGGCGCTCAACTGAGATAACTCGGCCGAGCAAGTCTACTAGATTACCTTCTACCCAACTCGCCTATGGAAAAATAGAAGACACATTTATATCATTAATTAAAAATTAAATGGATTCCATGAACAATACCAATTCCATTACCATTAGTCACTTCATTTTATAGTCTCAAAATACATACACAATCGTAGTTAAAGTGCAACAAGTGATTCAAATTACAACAAGGCTAGTTTGACTTTCCCAATACCCATATACAACCCACACTGTGTCTGCGGAGCCTCTAATAGAAACAAAAGAGTGCTATTACAGTGCCGACAACAAGGCCTCGACAATACCTCAAAACACTATGTACATGGAACAAAAGATACAGGACCCTAGAATGAAGTGGGGCTCACCAAGTCAGCTGAGGAGAGGGTATGCTGCTATCACAGATCAATACCACCTGCTACGGAACCACCTGCATCCATTAAAGATGCACCGCCTCCGGCAAAAAGGGACGTTAGTACATGTTGAATAGTACTAGTACGAAAACAAAACACCTATGCAGGGACTTGGAAATACTACATCAATGTGATGAATCATGGTAACAACAAAAGGCTTAGTTAGTCGTTAAGTCAATCGGGAATCAATTTTACTAGTCTGAATACCCTACATCAATAGCGTTTCAAGTTTGACTACACATGATAGAACTTATAAGGATTCGGGAATTACGATACTAGAAGAAGAGTTTAGCCTTCATAGCTCGCTTTGAGCATTCCCTAATTCACTACACAGTTCTGAAAATCCTAGCAACCTCGATCTATTTAGAGACATGAAAAAATTGAACACAAATTAGGAAGATATTCATGGTTTCAGCTCATTTGAGTATTTAATCAAACACTAGGTGTGCGAATTCGATTACAAGGTCCTTCCACAAAATTTTTTTCACTCCAAAACTAATTCAATACCAAGAGTTTACTCATACCAGTTCAATTGCCTCCCCACCATCCTCAGAGCTACATGCAAGCATAAACAGTAACTCTCATACCCAATAACCATACTCCCAATTACCCATCATCTACCTAAACTCGAAATTGAAGACTAGGGTTAGAACCTTCCCTCTCGGATGAAGACCTTGTAAATTCTCCAAGTCTTGAACAAGAATTGATGAACAATTAGCCTAGTCCTCCTTTCTCTCTAGAACACTCTCCCGTCTTTCTAAAATATCAAATTTCTCTTTCAAAACGAGCCCCAAGAACTTTTAATCAAAATAGAGTCAGGTAAAAAAAATTAGAAAAATAAAGCCCCGAAATAGATCTGCGACCGAACTGCGGTCCTCCAGAACTGGGCACCCTGCCTCACTCTACGACCGATCTGCGGTCCACACACCTATTCTGCGATCGCATAATGTGCCACAAAACTACCTCGGACTGCGATAGGCTATGCGGCTCGCAAAAAGATTATGCAACTGCATAATGGACCGCATAATGGTCCAAACATTTGGCCAATTTCTGCTTCAGTCTGCGGCAGATCTGTGGTCCAATAATCAGTTCTGCGGTTCGCAGATCAGTTCTGCGGTCCGGAAATCCGTTCTGCAACCGTAAAATGGCAGCAAAAATGCCCTGCACTTCCAAAAATTTTCTTCAACTCCCCAACACACTGTTCAACCCAAAAGGTCCGATCGTCAACACATATGCCTACTTCGGCACCACGAAACCTCGGGTTTTTGGTAAAATTCTTACGGGGCCTTACACACAGAACGTAATAGAACATGAACAAGCTCAACTCTAACCGAATGACACACCCTTCAACAATAACAGTGCTGAGTCAACAAATTTGATACCGTGTACAATACACATTCTCATTGGGCCTACCAATGGGCCCCAAATCAACTCCGGTCATACACAGATAGATAAATAACCCTTCAAAATTCCACTATGACCTAACCCCAATACATACTAGTAGCTGTCTAACATTGGCCATACATTCATAGTCTGCAACCAAGGAATAATTTGCCTTTGAGAACTTCCAGTCTCCAAATTCCTAGAACACCATAATCACCATATCCGATCCCAACTCTACCACTCAAGCGAGTGACACATCCTTCGTACACAATCATTACATGAGAAATACTTCCAAAATTGTACCTTGCCACATAGCACCATCTGAACATCAGCAATCGATAAACAAGGGGAATACAGTACTACCAATGAAGCATCCGTAAAATCAAAACACAAGGCGCCTTCTGAATGCGCACTCTTCTCATGTAACAACAAATAGTACTAGCATTCTTCTAAACATCTGAAATTGCCTGTGCGGTCTAAAAACCATGACCTTCCCTTCAAAACTGAACCGTAAACTTGTACATGAAAATCTCAATCCCACACGCCGTATCGCATCTATCACACCATCATAGAAAAACACGAGAACCCCTCTATCGACTCTGAGTCATCAGCAGAACACATACTCAATTAGCTAGAAACCTTCCACTCGATCCTATCTTGGAGAAAATAACAATACGCAACATACTCCTCATGCCGGTAGAAAATATCCGTCTCAAGTCATGGCAGAAATCATCAAGAATACTTCGAAATCCATTTGCACATAACCAAGCCACCAACACTGAATTCCTCTAACTCAACCAAGTCACGCAGGTCACCAAAACTCAAGAATATTGCCACATAATACCGGTAAAGCCTCACCAAATCATAAGAGCTAAAAGAACCGATAATTCCCATTACCATGCCGATCTATACCACTGCCAAGCTTATCTATTTCTTCGAGTTCCTTCTAAACTGCCTTCAAGTTAACACTTCTCCTTGCTAGAACACCACGATCCTCAACTCAAACTCACCACAAGAGATCCTAGCATGAAACCATGTCGTCCAAAAATCCATAAGCTACCGTATTCCCTTTTAAGCACTCAAAATACCGCATCTGAGATATCCACTATGAAGAGACCTTATGTGAATTTAAAGCTATTCCTTTGACCTTTTTGATACTGAAAAGTAGAATGCATAATGATATAGAAATACCGCGACTCTCAACACCATCCAATGCAAATCTCAGATCTTAGCTATATACAAATCTAAGAAAAAATCTTCAAACGTCACGTATGAATTTTGAACTCATTAGAACTATTCTCGAGAGTAATCTACCATATTCTAATATCAAACGCAACCCACAAACGAGCTGAACGACCCGTGCTCCATTAGCACACCAACACCCAAAGAAGTAATCCACACTTCTAAGCAATTGAGTGAATCCCATTTCTTAGTACATTACCTCCATCACGAACAACAAACCTAAATCATTCCAAGACTTCCATATATCCATAAGGCGTAATACATCACGCACATGAAAATTTCCTTGCTTGAGACATCCACAAGTATGCCTCAGACCGAAACCAATACAACACATGATAATGCAATCAAATTGTCGATTGAAGACTCCACCACTTGGCTCAAAGCCATAGAACAAAACATTCGATAATTCACAATAACCATACTCTATTACTACTATAATCCCGCACTGAAATTCAACTAAATCCTTCATAAGCTCATGCAACACAAACCATAAAGTACCTTAAATCATCTGCTAAACACACATTCATTCTTGTGACAATCGAGCCAACTTCCTCAAGCGATCCAAACTCAAATTGCAACATATATAACACACTAGTAGAAAGAAACTCTCCACATAATCATCATAAGAACCACACACCCTAAGAACATCCCATAGGAGATAACCCTCCTCCTTAGCCTCAAACTGGAATCTCTTTATACCCTTCCACGGCCATAACTACTATGCACGCACTTAATCTTCCCGAGTCTGAACTCATCAACAAGACAAGAGAATCTGCTTCGTTCCACAAATGAACAACGTGAAAGAATCCCTCGAAACACTCATAGCTCATCATTAAGAGGGAAACATGAGAGGGTGACCCTAGGGGGATAGATCAGTATCCATACGCTGCAAGGATCACGTGCTGCATGGAAAACCACATGGTAACAATATCAACTGCACAGACAACTCGCGTGCTGCACGGATAACTCATGTGCTATAATATCAATACCTGGTCCCGCATAGACAACTCACGTATCGCACGGACAACTCACATGCTAGTATCATAATCCGCCTGGCGTGGTCACAGGCACAATATCATAATCCGCCCGGTGTGGTCACTAGCATAACAACATAATCTGCCCGGCGTGGCCACATGCATAACAACACACTCCACCCGGCGTGGTCACGGGTATATAAACACAATGCGCCCGGTGTGGTCATAGACATCTAGAACAAATCATATCTTACAGAAGCAAATATAAAAGAACACATGTATATTATGAATAAATATCAGATCTCATGCTCCTAGATTGGTATAATAACATGCTAAAGTGTAGGCATGTGCAATGTGTGCTATCATAGTTCAAACCGGAAACTTTATCATAGAAATAGCAATTACCAAGTTTATTCAGGGAATTATCTTCTTCGTCACCTCACATATGGCTCAAGTAGTTCACATCAATATTACAAATATGAGAAACATCATAGCTTAAAGCTTAACTGTCAATTCTAGGCATATCATAGCCTAAGCACTATCTTGAGCATTGATAAATACTACGGTGCTCGAACATGAGCTCGAATCTAATCCATAATGATATAGAAATACCGCGAGTCTCAATACCATCCAATGCAAATCTCAAATCTTAGCCATATACAAATCTGAGAAAAAATCTTCAAATGCCACATATGAATCTTGAACTCATTAGAACCATTCTCGAGAGTCATCCACCATATTCTAATCTCAAACGCAACCTCCAAACGAGCTGAAAAACCTATGCTCCATTAGCACACCAACACCTAAAGAAGTAATCCGCACCTCTAAGCAATCGAGCGAATCCCATTTCTTAGTACATTACCTCCATCACGAACAACAAACCTAAATCATTCCAAGACATCAATATATCCATAAGGCGTAATACATCATGCACCCATAAATTTCCTTGCTTGAGTCATCCTCAAAACCAACCTCTACAAAGTCGTAATTGATCCACAAGTATGCCTCAGACCGAAACTAATACAACACATAATAATGCAATCAAATCGCCAGTTGAAGACTCCACCACTTGGCTCAAAGCCATAGAACAAAACATTCGATAATTCACAATACCCATGCTCTATTACTACCATAATCCCGCACTGAAAATCAACTAAATCCTTCATAAACTCATGCAACACAAACCATAAAGTACCTTAAATAATCTGCTAAACACACATTCATTCTTATGACAATCGAGCCAACTTCCTCAAGCGATCCAAACTCAAATTGCAACATATATAACACATTAGTAGAAATAAACTCTCCACATAATCATCATAAGAACCACACACCCTCAGAGCATCCCACAGTAGATAAACCTCCTCCTTAGCCTCAAACTGGATGCCCTTCCTTGGCCACAACTACTACGCACGCACTTAATCTTCCCGAGTCCGAACTTATCAACAAGACATGAGAATTTGCCTCATTCCACAAATGAACAACGTGAAAGAATCCCTCAAAACACTTATAACTCATCATCAAGAGAGAAACATGAGAGGGTGACCTTAAGGGGATAGATCCGTATCCATACGCTGCAAGGACAACTCACGTGCTCATGGACAACCCACGTGCTAACAATATCAAGCGCACAGACAACCCGCGTGCTGCACAGACAACTCATGTGCTATAATATCAATATCTTGATCCCGCATAGACAACTCACGTGCCGCACGGACAACTCACGTGCTAGTATCACGATCCACTCATCGTGGTCACAGGCATAATATCATAATCCGCGCAGTGTAATCACTGGCATAGAAATACAATCCGCCCAGCGCGGTCACATGCATAATGACACAATCCACTCGGCGTGGTCACATGCATATCAATACAATTCGCCCGGCGTAGTCATAGCCATCCAGTCCAAATCATATCTTACAGAAGCAAATATTCAAGAACACATGTATATTGTGAATAAATATCAGATTTCATGCTCGTGGACTGGTATAATAACATGCTAAAATGTAGGCATGTGCAATTTGTGCTATT
Source organism: Nicotiana obtusifolia (assembly GCA_002018475.1). Lineage (NCBI taxonomy): Eukaryota > Viridiplantae > Streptophyta > Magnoliopsida > Solanales > Solanaceae > Nicotiana > Nicotiana obtusifolia. The sequence continues at coordinate 60,621 of MCJB01048680.1, read as the reverse complement.
CAAGCCGGAAACTTTATCATAGAAATAGCAATTACCAAGTTTATTCAGGGAATTAGCCTCTTCGTAACCTCACATATGGATCAAATAGTTCACATCAATATTACAAATGTGAGAAATATCATAGGTTAAAGCTTAACAGTCAATTCTAGGCATATCATAGCCTAAGCACTACCTTGAGCATTGATAAATACTACGGTGCTCGAATATGAGCTCAAATCCCACACATATGTGCACCTATAGCACGTAGCTATCACAAATAATTCAAGAAACTACTGCCTCAACCAAGTTTAGATAAGATTCTTACCTCAAGAAAGCCAAATCAACTACAGAGCAAGCAAAACAATACTCTATACGCTCCATCCCGAACAAATCAACGTTTGAATGACTCAAAACTAGCCAAAAGTAACTTAAAAACATCATTTAATTCACAACGAAATAAACCTACTCGATAAAGGTCGAATCTTTAATCAATTTTCAAAGTCAATCAAAAAGTTAAACCTTGGCCCGCACCTCGGAACCCAAAAAAAACTTACAAATTCTTACAACCCATTCAATTACGAGTCCGACCATACTAATTTCACTCAAATCCGACTATGAATCGATCTTCAAAAGTCAAAAATTAATTTTAGGCAAATTTAGAAAAAAAAAACCCTAATTTCTCTTTCTAAACCATCAATCAAATGCCAAAATCGAAGATGTAATCACTAAATATAATCAAAACCGAGTAGAAAACACTTACCCCATTCAATGTGGTGGAAATCACCTCAAAAATCGCCCAAATCCGAGTTCCATAGCTCAAAATATGATAAAATGACAAAGAACTTCGAAATAGAGTACTTTATAATCACTGAACAATAATACCCATCACGATGGCGAAGAACAAAAGCTACTGCCACCAAAATGCACTATGCATTCGCGATTTGCCACGCGAACACGATGACCACAGACTTCAAAGCTCCACGAACACGAACTGACTTACATGAACGCGATTGAGGATTCTCCAGTTCCCCGCTCATGTCACGACTCGGAATCCCAACCTCGGGGTCATGATGGTGCCTAACATCTACTTGCTAGGCAAGCCGATGTGAAATAGAAAATTAAATGATTTTAATAATTTATACTAAGATATGAACAATGAAAATGATATAATTCTGAAGTAGAGTAATGTCACGCCCCAAACTAGGGGAGGCGCGACTGGCACTCGATACTATATTCAATCGAGTTAGCCACTAAACATACTAGCTAACTAAACTGAGGGCCCAACAGATCGGGCAGCAAAACATCTGAAATACTAAGCCTGGACCAGTAAGGTCATGACCTGCATAACAATAAGCCATATAACAAAGGTAGGCGAGCCAAAATAATAAAGTACTAGCTGGCCGACGAGGCCGCGATTGGAGACATACATGCCTACACACATATATATACTTGCCAAGCCTATGGGCTGGAAACTGAAAGCTACAAAAAGAAACCCAGAATACTGTGTCCACAATAGCCTCTAAGAGTGTCACAAGCACTGTCGAGACAAGGCCCCAACTATACCCAAACTGTATAACAAAAGTAACAACTCTATGTAAGCTCCAGGAAGAGGTGGAGGTTACCAACTAACAGCTGAACCTCGAACTCCTAGCGGAGGGGTCGATCAGAGTCCCTATCTAGACCTGCATGCACGAAACAAAAATGCAGTGTCCCCAGGCAACGGGACATCAGTACGAATAAAAATGTACTGGTATGTAAGGCAGGCAGTAGAGTCATACATAGCTGATGTAAACGAAGTAATAGGGATACCACTTGACACTAAAACTCTAATAGTCCATGGCCGACATCCTACTTCATAGTAATCAAATATGCATGGTATGTTCGTGCAATCGTATGTCGTGAATACATATATATTAATGCAAATGCATGACATACCCAACCAAATGCTAGGAATGGCGGTCTCTTCCGGTAGCTGACCGGTATCATATTGCCAACATGTGGCCATCTGTACAATATATATAGTTTTTCGGGCAAATAGGCCCCTTACCTCCGATTATAGCTCGGAGTCCATGCATAATATGCTATGTATGATATGAACTTTGTGTGCACATAGTAGGCCATAACAAGAACTTAGTCAATCTTGGCTCATAGGTACTCTTATTCTCATGATCTCATAATCACATTCGTATCACATACAATTGTTTCGTGGAACCTTGTATGCTTCTTTTCTTTTGAATAAGCTTGAAAACTTAACTCGACTTTTAGATCTTTTTTTTATTTAGTCACACAACCCAAATATGAATAAGAATTCATATATCTAAACATATAGTAAAGAAAGCCGACAAAATGACATATATAGATGTCGAATACCCTATTTAACCGAATGAGTGGAATATCAACCTAATAGCATCATGAAAATACTTCAGCTACAATCCCAATGCCTTTCGCAGAAGGTCTTTCTAACAATAAAATAGTAAAAATACCACATTTGATGTCTTAGGAATTTCCCAGAATTCGTGCTAAAAAGAAGGACGGAGCTTAGCCTTAACATACCTTTCCAACAAACGTCCGAGTTGGGAATCTGCTCCCAACTCTAGTTGCCGCTCATGAATAGAAACCATCCTAGTCAGCAATTGAACTGCCTCCCTCATCCCCTGCTCTCCAGTATCTGATGGGGGGACAACAGGTGCTGGAGTTCCCGTGTCTCTAGCTGCCATAGGTACTAATGGAACTGGTGAGGCTGCGGGTACTGCATCTATCGGGTCTCCAACACGGGCTGTCGAAGCTGAAACTAGGGGTACTGTAGACTCACTGTGTGCCTCTAAGGGAAATCCATCCCTCTGACCCGCTGGGGAACGACTGGTACCTTCCCCCGGATCCTTACCTATCTCTCGCTGTGCCATCTCCTGAGCGTAGGTAGCCTGTTAGATAAGAAACACAAAGCACGATTTAGATTTCATATGTTCTTATAACTTCGCTCTATAGCACGATCTATTAATTGAAAGAAACGTAACCATTCCTAAATGCCTCATAGCCTCCTGATTATAAGTGTGGTGCACAACACACCCATAAGCAAGACTCTACTAGACACGGCTTATGGACTCCCTGGGATACGACCTGCTCTAATACCAAGTTTGTCACTCCCCAAACTAGGGGAGGCGCAACTGGCACTCGATACTATATTCAATCGAGTTAGCCACTAAACATACTAGCTAACTAAACTGAGGGCCCAATAGATCGGGCAGCACAACATCTGAAAAACTAAGCTTGGACCACTAAGGTCATGACCTGCACAACAATAAGCCATATAACAAAGGTAGGCGAGCCAAAATAATAAAGTACTAGCTGGCCGACGAGGCCGCGATTGGAGACATACATGCCTACACACATATATATGCATGCCAAGCCTATGGGCTGGAAACTGAAAGCTACAAAAAGAAATCCAGAATATTGTGTGCACAATAGCCTCTAAGAGTGTCACAAGCACTGTCGAGACAAGGCCCCAACTATACCCAAACTGTATAACAAAAGTAATAACTCTATGTAAGCTCCAGGAAGAGGTGGAGGTTACCAACTCACAGCTGAACCTCGAACTCCTAGCGGAGGGGTCGATCAGAGTCCCTATCTAGACCTGTATGCACGAAACAAAAATGCAGTGTCCCCAGGCAACGGGACATCAGTACGAATAAAAATGTACTGGTATGTAAGGCAGGCGGTAGAGTCATACATAGTTGATGTAAACGAAGTAATAGGGATACCACTTGACACTAAAACTCAAATAGTCCATGGCCGACATCCTACTTCATAGTAATCAAATATGCATGGTATGTTCGTGCAATCGTATGTCGTGAATACATATATATTAATGCAAATGCATGACATACCCAACCAAATGCTAGCAATGGCGGTCTCTTCCGGTAGCTGACCGGTATCATATTGCCAACATGTGGCCATCTGTACAATATATATAGTTTTTCGGGCAAATAGGCCCCTTACCTCCGATTATAGCTCGGAGTCCATGCATAATATGCTATGTATGATATGAATTTTGTGTGCACATAGTAGGCCATAACAAGAACTTAGTCAATCTTGGCTCATAGGTACTCTTATTCTCATGATCTCATAATCACATTCGTATCACATACAATTGTTTCGTGGAACCTTGTATGCTTCTTTTCTTTTGAATAAGCTTGAAAACTTAACTCGACTTTTAGATCTTTTTTTTAATTTAGTCACACAACCCAAATATGAATAAGAATTCATATATCTAGACATATAGTAAAGAAAGCCGACAAAATGACATATAATAGATGTCGAATACCCTATTTAACCGAATGAGTGGAATATCAACCTAATAGCATCATGAAAATACTTCAGCTACAATCCCAATGCCTTTCGCAGAAGGTCTTTCTAACAATAAAATAGTAAAAATACCACATTTGATGTCTTAGGAATTTCCCAGAATTCGTGCTAAAAAGAAGGTCGGAGCTTAGCCTTAACATACCTTTCCAACAAACGTCCGAATGCTTGTAGTTCCTTCACAGAAGTTGTTCCTTACGTCCTAAGCTTCGCAAACACTATATATATGCAGCTTATACGCACCTATAAACAGTTCATAATTGAGTTTAAATCGGCAACTTTGCCATATAACCCTAACTCGACGAAACGTCCGTAGAACTTTGTAAAAACGATCATAAAAGAGTTCCAAGATGATTACCTTGCAAAAACCAAGCATAAAACCTGAAAAACCAGCAAGGATATCAATTCCTATCTTCTAAGAATAGCTCCAAACATGGCTAATAGAAGGGGAAACGATTGCAAAGCGTAGAGATTACGTTTCTAGGCACGGTAACAAATTTTAACGGTAGAAATCGTTAAAAACGCACCTTAATCACTCAAGTACATCATGGACCCTTCTCTTAATCTTGCTTACTGTTTTAGAACGAAAGTGAACTATTTTTAGGTCTGAAAATTCGAACTTGCCAACTTATATTACTTGCTTGACCCGACCCGGTTCGCGACCCGGTTTCAGCCCGGATAGTCTGCAGTAAAACGATCATAACCTTTTACTCCAATGTCGGTTTGATGTCAGGTTTTTTTGGTTGCAAACTAGACACGTAGACCTTAGATTCGGTGGGTTTTGGGTCCCATAAATCTCTATATATTGGGATAAATGGTCTGATACATTTAACCTAATGTTTAAAAAATTTATTAGAGAAATTTATGATAACTTTCGCGGACCTTTATTTTGCAACTTTCTTGGCTCCAAAACTTAGCATGGGGTCTCACAATATCCCCCCCTTAAGAACATTCGTCCCCGAATGGGTCAACTCAATTCCTTGGTTTCATTTCTTTTTCTGCTAATGCGTTATTTACAAGGCTGTATTTGTTACATTGCAGAGCATAAATCTGATTCTGAAGATTCCAACTACTAGGCTTCGTATAGCTATTTCGCAATAAGAAATTTAAATACGACTCACCTTAAGTCGTAAATAGGTGGGGATACTTCTTCCTCATTTCCTCCTTAGCTTCCCAGGTCATTTCCTCGATGTTGTTATTTCGCCATAACACTTTCACGGAAGCCACTTCTTTAGTTCGAAGCTTTCTTACCTGCCGATCTAAAATAGCTATTGGTACCTCTGCATAAGATAAGTCTTCAGCAATGTGGATATCCTCCATGGGTGTAATACGTGAAGGATCTCCAATGCACTTTCGGAACATAGATACATGAAACACAGGATGGACTGCTCCCAATTCTGAAGGCAAATCAAGCTCGTACGCCACCTTACCAATCCTTCGAATAATCTTATACGGTCCAACATACCTGGGGCTGAGCTTCCCCTTCTTTCCAAAATTGCATGATGCCCTTCATAGGCGATATTTTCAAGAAAACCCAATCTCCTAGATCAAACTCTAAGTCTCGTCGTCGAACATCTGCATAAGACTTCTGCCGACTTTGTGCTGTATAGAGCCGGTCTCTAATAAGTTTTACCTTTTCCATTGCTTGCTGGACTAAATTAGGACCTAGCAACTCTGCTTCCTCGACCTCGAACCAACCGATCGGCGACCTATACTTCTGCCCGTATAGTGCTTCGTAAGGGGCCATCTTAATACTAGCTTGGAAGCTGTTATTATAAGCGAACTCAATAAGAGGTAAATGATCATCCCAACTTCCTTTAAAATCTAGCACGCAGGCACGTAACATATCCTCAACTATCTGAATAGTACGCTCTGCCTGTCCATCAGCTTGTGGATGAAAAGCGGTGCTAAGATTTACCTGCGTTCCTAGACCCTTCTGAAAAGATTTCCAAAAATGTGCTGTAAATTGAGCCCCTCGATCAGAGATAATAGATAATGGTACTCCATGAAGGCGAACAATCTCTCCAATGTAAAGCTTGGCGTAATCCTCGGCTGAATATGTCGTCCTGACTGGCAGGAAATGAGCAGATTTTGTAAGCCTATCAATAATTACCCAAATAGAATCATACCTCCGTGGAGTACGAGGTAAACCAGTGATGAAGTCCATATTTATCATGTCCCATTTCCATAATGGAAGTTCAATATACTGAGTTAGGCCTCCAGGCCTCTGATGTTCGACTTTAACTTGCTAGCAATTGGGACATTAGGCTACCATCTCCGCAATATATTTTTTCATCCCATTCCACCAATAGATCTGTCGAAGGTCCCGATACATCTTTGTCGCTCCGGGGTGAACTGCATATCTAGATTAATGGGCCTCCGAAAGAATCTTGGCGCGGAGCTCTCCAACTGTCCGTACACATAAGCGACCCTGGTATCTAAGGACCCCATCTCCAGTTAACTCAAATAAAGGTTGTCGCTGCTGTGCAATACTTTCCTCAGTTTTATAAGCTCAGATCCTCGTGTTGTCGCTCTTTCACTTCAGTAATAAAAGAAGATTTTGCTGTATTCTGAATGAGAATGCGTCCACCCTCTGCGTCTACCAAACGCACCTGCAAATTAGCTAGCTGGCATAGATATTTGGTCATCTTGACCTTATCAGCTTCAACATGGCTTAGACTGCCCATGGACTTCCGGCTAAGGGCATCGGCAACAATATTAGCTTTGCCGAGATGATATAAAATATCAACATCGTAGTCCTTTAGTAATTCTAGCCATCTTCTTTGTCGTAGGTTCAGCTCCCTCTGTTTAAATAAATACTGAAGGCTCTGGTGGTCGGTGAAAACATCAATATGAACCCCATATAGATAATGCCGCCAAATCTTTAGGGCAAAGACAACTGCGGCTAACTCAAGATCGTGCGTAGGATAGTTCTGTTCATGTTTTCGCAACTATCTAGAGGCGTACGCGATAACCTTACCATGCTGCATAAGAACACAACCTAGGCCAATTCTCGAGGCATCACAATATACAACATAACCCTCGGCGCTGTTCGGAAGAGTCAAGATAGGTGCCGTCGTAAGCCTTTTCTTTAGCTCCTGAAAAATTTGTTCAAACTCCTTAGTCCACTGAAACTTAGCTCCTTTATGTGTCAGTTTCGTCAATGGTGCAGAGATAGAGGAAAATCCCTCCACAAACCTTCAGTAATATCCTGCCAAGCCTAAAAAGCTACGAACCTCTGTCGAATTCAAGGGCCTCGGCCAACTCATCACAGCCTCAATCTTTTGGCCATCAACCTTGATACCATCGCTGGTAATAACATGACCAAGAAAAGCTACAGAAGTTAGCCAAAATTCACATTTAGAGAATTTAGCATATAACCTGTAGTTCTGGAGAGTCTGCAATGCAGCTCGCAAGTGGTCCGCATGCTCGGCTACGGATCGTGAATATATCAGGATGTCATCAATAAACACAATAACAAATTCATCTAAGAATGGTTTGAATACCCGATTCATAAGATCCACAAAGGCTGCCGGGGCATTTGTGAGCCGAAAGACATGACAAGGAATTCAAAATGGCCATACCTCGTCCTAAATGCTGTTTTTGGGATATCAATATCCCTGACTCGTAGCTGATGATAACCGGATCGCAAGTCGATCTTCGAAAAGCATTTGGCACCTTGTAACTGGTCGAACAAATCATCAATTCGTGGAAGAGGATACTTATTCTTGATCGTGACTTTATTTAGTTGCCTGTAGTCAATACACATCCGCAAGGAGTCATCTTTCTTTCGAACAAAGAGCACCGGAGCACCCCATGGTGATGTACTTGGCCTAATAAAGCCTTTATTAAGCAAGTCCTTCAGTTGTTCCTTCAATTCCCTTAGCTCTGCAGGAGCCATTCTGTAGGGAGGAATGGATATAGGCTGTGTATCAGGGAGCAAATCTATAGCGAAATCGATTTCCCTTTTTGGGGGAATTCCTGGAAGCTCGTCAGGGAATACTGTCGGGAATTCATTCACAATAGGAACTGACTGAAGAGTCACTGGCTCCTTATCTATATCCCTGACATGAACCAGATGGTATATACAGCCTTTAGCAATAAACTTCCGAGCCCTAAGGTAAGAAATAAACTTACCCTTGGGCGTAGCTGCATTACCTTTCCATTCAAGGACAGGCTCACCAGGAAAATGAAATCGGACCAACTTTGCACGACAATCAATATTGGCATAACAAGCTGCCAAGCAATCCATACCTATAATGACATCGAAGTCTAACATAACTAATTCAACTAAAGCAACAGAGGTTGGACGGTCATTAATTAACACCGTACAACCTCGATAGACATGATTAGCTACAATAGAGTCGCCAACTGGCGTAGACACCTCAACTGTGGCAACAACTCAGATCTCATGTCAAGCTTACCAACAATAAATGGAGTAATATATGAAAATGTAGAACTAGGATCTATCAATGTATAAATGGCATGAGAATGTATTGTCAATATACCCGTGACAACATCTAGGGATGCCTCTAAATCCTGTCGGCCTGTGAATGCATAAAAGCGGTTCTGGCCATCACTAGAACCTGAGGTGTCTCCTCCACCTCTCCCCCTACAACGGCCCTGAGTAGACTGTGGACCTGGTCGGGGAGCACGGACTGAGGGCGAAGAGGCTGCTGTGGATCCTGAAGGCTGAGCTGGTGCACCTCTCCCTAACCCCGGGCACCGACTAATAAAATGTCCTATCTGCCCACAATGATAACATGCACTCGAACCCTGTCTACACTGCCCGGCGTGCAGCTTACCGCACTAAGTACATGAGGAGTAGGCTGTCTCATTTGTGCGGAACGCTCCTGTCGAAGGCCCTCAGGCTGGCCTGAGTTCTGCCCCGGTCCTGACTGAATATATCGATCAAACCGTTGGCCCTGCATCTGGGGTGGGATACTACCTGCTGACCGAGGTGGATATCGATGGGGTGGGGGCCTAAGATCACCCCGTGGCTCCCTATAAAACCCTGTAGTACGAGCCCTCTTACTCTGCTCTCTATNGTAAGCCTTTTCTTTAGCTCTTGAAAACTTTGTTCACATGCCTCAGTCCACTGAAACTTAGCTCCCTTATGTGTCAGTTTCGTTAATGGTGCAGAGATAGAGGAAAATCCCTCCACAAACCTTCGGTAAGAAGCTACGAACCTCTGTCGGATTCAAAGGCCTCGGCCAACTCATCACAGCCTCAATCTTTTGGCCATCAACCTTGATACCATCGCTGGTAATAACATGACCAAGAAAAGCTACAGAAGTTAGCCAAAATTCACATTTAGAGAATTTAGCATATAACCTGTAGTTCTGGAGAGTCTGCAATGCAGCTCGCAAGTGGTCCGCATGCTCGGCATCCGATCGTGAATATATCAGGATGTCATCAATAAACACAATCACAAATTCATCTAAGAATGGTTTAAATACCCGATTCATAAGATCCATAAAGGCTGCCCGGGCATTTGTAAGCCCGAAAGACATGACAAGGAATTCAAAATGGCCATACCTCGTCCTAAATGCTGTTTTTGGGATATCAATATCCCTGACTCGTAGCTGATGATAACCAGATCGCAAGTCGATCTTCGAAAAGCATTTGGCACCTTGTAACTGGTCGAACAAGTCATCAATTCGTGGAAGAGGATACTTATTCTTGATAATGACTTTATTTAGTTTCCTGTAGTCAATACACATCCGCAAGGAGCCATCTTTCTTTCGAACAAAGAGCACCGGAGCACCCCATGGTGATATAATTGGCCTAATTAACCCTTTATTAAGCAAGTCCTTCAGTTGTTACTTCAATTCCCTTAGCTCTGCAGGAGCCATTCTGTAGGGAGGAATGGATATAGGCTGTGTATCAGGAAGAAAATCTATAGCGAAATCGATTTCTCTTTCGGGGGGAATTCCTGGAAGCTCGTCAGGGAATACTGTTGGGAATTCATTCACAATAGGAACCGATTGAAGAGTTGCTAGCTCCTTATCTATATCCCTGACATGAACCAGATGGTATATACAGCCTTTAGCAATAAACTTCCGAGCCCTAAGGTAGGAAATAAACTTACCCTTGGGCGTAGCTGCATTACCTTTCCATTCAAGGACAGGCTCACCAGGAAAATGAAATCGGACCAACTTTGCACGACAATCAATATTGGCATAACAAGCTGCCAACCAGTCCATAATAATGATATCAAAGTCTAACATAACTAATTCAACTAAATCAACAGAGGTTGGACGGTCATTAATTAACACCGTACAACCTTGATAGACATGATTAGCTACAAAGAGTCGCCAACTGGCGTAGACACCTCAATTGACTGTGGCAACAACTCAGATATCATGTCAAGCTTACCAGTAATAAATGGAGTAATATATGAAAATGTAGAACCAGGATCTATCAATGCATAAATGGCATGAGAATGTATTGTCAATATACCCGTGACAACATCTGGGGATGCCTCTGAATCCTGTCGGCCTGTGAATGCATAAAAGCGATTCTGGCCATCACTAGAACCTGAGGTGTCTCCTCCACCTCTCGCCCTACCACGGCCCTGAGTAGACTGTGGACCTGGTCGGGGAGCACGAACTGAGGGCGAAGAGGCTGCTGTGGATCCTGAAGGCTGAGCTGGTCCACCTCTCCCTAACCCCGGGCACCGACTAATAAAATGTCCTGTCTGCCCACAATGATAACATGCACTAGAACCCTGTCTGCACTTCCCGGTGTGCAGCTTATCGCACTGAGTACATGGAGGAGTAGGCTGTCTCATTTGTGTGGAACGCTCCTATCGACGGCCCTCAGGCTGGCCTGAGTTCTGCCCATGTCCTGACTGAATATATCGATCAAACTGTTGGCCCTGCATCTGTGGTGGGAAACTACCTGCTGACCGAGGTGGATATCGATGGAGTGGGGGCCTAAGATAACTCCGTGGCTCCCTATAAAACCCTGTAGTACGAGCCCTCTTACTCTACTCTCTATCCCTACGAGTATCACGAATCTGACGGGAAAGGTCCTCTGTAGTCTAAGCGAAAGCCTGTATGCGGGAAATATCTACATCATCCGATATGGATGCTACCCTACAATCTCTAATCAGATGATCCCCCAAACCATCCACATAATGATGAACTCTAGCCCTCATGGTACGTACGATATCTGGTGCATACCTCGCCAAAGAATTAAACTTATGGCTATAATCCCTCACACTCATATCCCCCTGCTTCAGGTTAAGAAACTGGTCAAGACGGGCCTCCCGAACCTCCCGTGGCAAATAATGGGCTAGAAAAGCCTCAAAGAAGTCCTCCTACTCTGCTGGCGGAGCATTAGGTCCACTAGATCTCTCCCATGCCTCATACCATAGGACAACTACATCACGTTGTCGAAAAGAAGCCAACTCCACAGCCTCGGTGACGGAGGCATGCATCACCCTCAATACTCTATACATTTGGTCTATAAAGTCCTGGGGATCCTCAGTGGAACTGGATCCTGTAAATAATGGAGGGGCCAAGTGAAGAAACTCTCGTACCGTCGAGCTTCCTGTCCGATCTCTCCGGGAATCTGCTCCCAACTCTAGTTGCCGCTCATGAATAGAAACCATCCTAGTCAGCAACTGAACTGCCTCCCTCATCCCCTGCTCTCCAGTCTCTGATGGGGGGACAACAGGTGCTGGAGGTCCCGTGTCTCTAGCTGCCATAGGTACTAATGGAACTGGTGAGGCTGCGGGTACTGCATCTATCGGGGCTCCAACACGGGCTGGGGAAGCTGAAACTAGGGGTACTGGAGACTCACTGTGTGCCTCTAAGGCAAATCCATCCCTCTGACCTGGTGGGGAACGACTGGTACCTTCCCCCGGATCCATACCTATCTCTCACTATGCCATCTCCTGAGCGTAGGTAGCCTGTTAGATAAGAAACACAAAGCATGATTTAGATTTCATATGTTCTTATAACTTCGCTCTATAGCACGATCTATTAATTGAAAGAAACGTAACCATTCCTAAATGCCTCATAGCCTCCTGATTATAAATGTGGTGCACAACACACCCATAAGCAAGACTCTACTAGACACGACTTGTGGACTCCCTAGGATACGACCTGCTCTGATACCAAGTTTGTCACGCCCCAAATTAGGGGAGGCGCGACTGGCACTCGATACTATATTCAATCGAGTTAGCCACTAAACATACTAGCTAACTAAACTGAGGGCCCAACAGATCGGGCAGCACAACCTCTGAAATACTAAGCCTGGACCACTAAGGTCATGACCTGCATAACAATAAGCCATATAACAAAGGTAGGCGAGCCAAAATAATAAAGTACTAGCTGGCCGACGAGGCCGCGATTGGAGACATACATGCCTACACACATATATTTACATGCCAAGCCTATGGGCTAGAAACTGAAAGCTACACACAAAAAAAAGAAAGAAAGAAACCGAGAATACTGTGTCCACAATAGCCTCTAAGAGTGTCACAAGAACTGTCGAGACAAGGCCCCGACTATACCCAAACTGTATAGCAAAAGTAACCATTCTATGTAAGCTCCAGGAAGAGGTGGAGGTTACCAACTCACAGCTGAACCTCGAACTCCTAGCGGAGGGGTCGATCAGAGTCCCTATCTAGACCTGCATGCACGAACAAAAATGCAGTGTCCCCAGGCAACGGGACATCAGTACGAATAAAAATGTACTGGTATGTAAGGCAGGCAGTAGAGTCATACATAGCTGATGTAAACGAAGTAATAGGGATACCATTTGACACTGAAACTCTGATAGCCTCCATGGTCGACATCCTACTTCATAGTAATCAAATATGCATGGTATGTTCGTGTAATCGTATGTCGTGAATACATATATAGTAATGCAAATGCATGACATACCCAACCAAATGCTAGCAATGGCGGTCTCTTCCGGTAGCTAACCGGTATCATATTGCCAACCCGTTGCCATCTGTACAATATATACAGTTTTTCAAGCAATTAGGCCCCTTACCTCTGATTATAGCTCGAAGTCCATGCATAATATGCTATGTATGATATGAACTTTGTACGCACATAGTAGGCCATAACAAGAACCATAGGTACTCTTATTCTTATGATCTCAAAATCACATTCGTATCGCATACAATTGTTTCGTGGAACCTTGTATGCTTTCTTTTCTTTTGAATAAGCTTGAAAACTTAACTCGATTCTTAGATATTTTTTTATTTATTTAGTCACACAACCCAAAGATGAATAAGAATTCATATATCTAGACGTATAGTGAAGAAGGCCGACAAAATGACATATATAGATGTCGAATACCCTAGTTAACTGAATGAGTGGAATATCAACCTAATAGCATCATGAAAATACTCCAGCTACAATCCCAATGCCTTTCACAAAAGGTCTTTCTAACAATAAAATAGTAAAATATCACATTTGATGTCTTAGGAATTTCCCATAATTCGTGTTAAAAGAAGGACGGAGCTTAGCCTTAACATACCTTTCCAACGAACGTCCGAATGCTTGTAGTTCCTTCACAGAAATTGTTCCTTACGTCCTAATCTTTGCAAACACTATATATATGCAGCTTATACGCACCTTGCAAAACCATGCATAAAACCTTAATCGCTCAAGGACATCATGGACCCTTCTCTTAAGCTTGCTTACTGTTTTTGAATGAAAGTGAACTGTTTTTAGGTCTAAAAAGTCGAACTTGCCGACTTATACAACTTGCTTGACCTGACCCGGTTCGCGACCCGGTTTCAATCCGGATAGTCTGCAGTAAAACAATCATAACTTTTTACTTCGATGTCGGTTTGATGTGAGTTTTTTTTGGTTGCAAACTAGACGCGTAGACGTTCGATTCGGTAGGTCGTGGGTCCCATAAATCTCTATATATTGGGAGAAACGGTCTGATACATTTGACCTAAAGTTTAAAAAATTTATTAGAGAAATTTATGATAACTTTCGCCGACCTTTATTTTGCAACTTGCTTGGCTCCAAAACTTAACATGGGGTCTCACAGTCTCCCCCCCTTAAGAACATTCGTCCGCGAATGGGTCAAGTCAATTCCTTGGTTTCATTTCTTTTTCCACTAATGCGTTATTTACAAGGCTGTATTTGTTACATTGCAGAGCATAAATCTAATTCTGTAGATTTCAACTACTAGGCTTCGTATAGCTATTTCGCAATAAGAAATTTAAATGTGACTCACCTTAAATTGTAAATAGGTGGGGATACTTCTTCCTCATTTCCTCCTCAGCTTCCCAGGTCATTTCCTCGATGTTGTTATTTCGCCATAACATTTTCACGGAAGCCATTTCTTTAGTTCGAAGCTTTCTTACCTGCCGATCTAAAATAGCTATTGGTACCTCTGCATAAGATAAGTCTTCAGCAATGTGGATATCCTCCATGGGTGTAATACGTGAAGGATCTCCAATGCACTTTCGCAACATAGATACATGAAACACAGGNGGTATCCCTATTACTTCGTTTACATCAACTATGTATGACTCTACCGCCTGCCTTACATACCAGTACATTTTTATTCGTACTGATGTCCCGTTGCCTGGGGACACTGCATTTTTGTTTCGTGGAACCTTGTATGCTTCTTTTCTTTTGAATAAGCTTGAAAACTTAACTCGACTTTTAGATCTTTTTTTTATTTAGTCACACAACCCAAATATGAATAAGAATTCATATATCTAAACATATAGTAAAGAAAGCCGACAAAATGACATATATAGATGTCGAATACCCTATTTAACCGAATGAGTGGAATATCAACCTAATAGCATCATGAAAATACTTCAGCTACAATCCCAATGCCTTTCGCAGAAGGTCTTTCTAACAATAAAATAGTAAAAATACCACATTTGATGTCTTAGGAATTTCCCAGAATTCGTGCTAAAAAGAAGGACGGAGCTTAGCCTTAACATACCTTTCCAACAAACGTCCGAGTTGGGAATCTGCTCCCAACTCTAGTTGCCGCTCATGAATAGAAACCATCCTAGTCAGCAATTGAACTGCCTCCCTCATCCCCTGCTCTCCAGTATCTGATGGGGGGACAACAGGTGCTGGAGTTCCCGTGTCTCTAGCTGCCATAGGTACTAATGGAACTGGTGAGGCTGCGGGTACTGCATCTATCGGGTCTCCAACACGGGCTGTCGAAGCTGAAACTAGGGGTACTGTAGACTCACTGTGTGCCTCTAAGGGAAATCCATCCCTCTGACCCGCTGGGGAACGACTGGTACCTTCCCCCGGATCCTTACCTATCTCTCGCTGTGCCATCTCCTGAGCGTAGGTAGCCTGTTAGATAAGAAACACAAAGCACGATTTAGATTTCATATGTTCTTATAACTTCGCTCTATAGCACGATCTATTAATTGAAAGAAACGTAACCATTCCTAAATGCCTCATAGCCTCCTGATTATAAGTGTGGTGCACAACACACCCATAAGCAAGACTCTACTAGACACGGCTTATGGACTCCCTGGGATACGACCTGCTCTAATACCAAGTTTGTCACTCCCCAAACTAGGGGAGGCGCAACTGGCACTCGATACTATATTCAATCGAGTTAGCCACTAAACATACTAGCTAACTAAACTGAGGGCCCAATAGATCGGGCAGCACAACATCTGAAATACTAAGCTTGGACCACTAAGGTCATGACCTGCATAACAATAAGCCATATAACAAAGGCAGGCGAGCCAAAATAATAAAGTACTAGCTGGCCGACGAGGCCGCGATTGGAGACATACATGCCTACACACATATATATACATGCCAAGCCTATGG
>MCJB01048680.1:0-44198 GCA_002018475.1 Nicotiana obtusifolia | reverse complement strand
ATAGCTGATGTAAACGAAGTAATAGGGATACCACTTGACACTAAAACTCTAATAGTCCATGGCCGACATCCTACTTCATAGTAATCAAATATGCATGGTATGTTCGTGCAATCGTATGTCGTGAATACATATATATTAATGCAAATGCATGACATACCCAACCAAATGCTAGCAATGGCGGTCTCTTCCGGTAGCTGACCGGTATCATATTGCCAACATGTGGCCATCTGTACAATATATATAGTTTTACGGGCAAATAGGCCCCTTACCTCCGATTATAGCTCGGAGTCCATGCATAATATGCTATGTATGATATGAACTTTGTGTGCACATAGTAGGCCATAACAAGAACTTAGTCAATCTTGGCTCATAGGTACTCTTATTCTCATGATCTCATAATCACATTCGTATCACATACAATTGTTTCGTGGAACCTTGTATGCTTCTTTTCTTTTGAATAAGCTTGAAAACTTAACTCGACTTTTAGATCTTTTTTTTATTTAGTCACACAACCCAAAGATGAATAAGAATTCATATATCTAGACAAATAGTAAAGAAAGCCGATAAAATGGCATATATAGATGTCGAATACCCTATTTAACCGAATGAGTGGAACATCAACCTAATAGCATCATGAAAATACTTCAGCTACAATCCCAATGCCTTTCACAGAAGGTCTTTCTAACAATAAAATAGTAAAATACCACATTTGATGTCTTAGGAATTTCCTTGAATTCGTGCTAAAAAGAAGGACGGAGCTTAGCCTTAACATACCTTTCCAACAAACGTCCGAATGCTTGTAGTTCCTTCACAGAAGTTGTTCCTTACGTCCTAAGCTTCGCAAACACTATACATATGCAGCTTATACGCACCTATAAACAGTTCATTGAGTTTAAATCGGCAACTTTTCCATATAACCCTAACTCGACGAAACGTCCGTAAAACTTTGTAAAAACGATCATAAAAGAGTTTCAAGATGATTACCTTGCAAAACCAAGCATAAAACCTGAAAAACCAGCAAGGATATCAAATTCCTATCTTCTAAGAATAGCTCCAAACATGGCTAATAGAAGGGGGAAACGATTGCAAAGCGTAGAGATTACGTTTCTAGGCACGGGGGCAAATTTTAATGGTAGAAATCGTTAAAAACGCACCTTAATCACTCAAGGACATCATGGACCCTTCTCTTAAGCTTGCTTACTGTTTTAGAACGAAAGTGAACTGTTTTTAGGTCTGAAAAGTCGAACTGGCCGACTTATATTACTTGCTTGACCCGACCCGGTTCGCGACCCTGTTTCAGCCCGGATAGTCTGCAGTAAAACGATCATAACGTTTTACTCTGATGTCGGTTTGATGTGAGGTTTTTTGGTTGCAAACTAGACGCGTAGACCTTCCATTCTGTAGGTAGTGGGTCCCATAAATCTCTATATATTGGGAGAAATGGTCTGATACATTTGACCTAAAGTTTAGAAAATTTATTAGAGAAATTTATGATAACTTTTGCCGACCTTTATTTTGCAACTTGCTTGGCTCCAAAACATAACATGGGGTCTCACAAGTAAAATGATACCGAACAACAAAGTTTAAACATAACCCAGAAGCTGGTGTCACGAGTACATGAACATCTAGAGTGCTACAAATATAGTCTGAACAAAATACACTGTTTTGAAACTCAATAAAACAGTAAAGATAGGAGGGAAGGGGACTTTAGGGCTACGGACATTGTGCAACTGTACCTCAAGTCTTTGTCAGTAACTGAATCCGAGCAAAAGCTACTAAACGCTGCTAGGTACAATTCTGGTACCTGCACAAGAAGTGTAGAGTGTACTATAAGTACAACCGACCCCATGTACTATGTAAGTGCAGAGCCTAACCTCGACAGAGTAGTGACGAGGCTAAAGAAGGCCACCTATAATAACCAGTACGCAATTATAATAATAATAATAACAGGAAAGAAAAGACAAGAAATGGAAGTAAATCAATTAACTTGTGAAAATGAACTCAAACCTCACTATCAGAGAGCCCAGAATAACAAGTCTCGTAATCTCATATAAAAATGCTGAATCCAACACCACAATAACAAAATGTACAACACACACAATCCGTTGCAGCGCACAACCCGATCCCACTGTATCATCCTTTATTAATATCAAGTACCACGAATATAATCCATTGCGGCGCGCAATCCGATCCCAACATATCATCATTTATCAATGTCAAGTACCATGTATACAATTCGTTGCAGCACCCAACCCGATCCCACTATATCATCAGTTGTCAGCATCAAGTATCCGCTCTTATTCCAATATTTCAATTCATTATCTTTCAATTGCCGTTGCGGGGTGCAGCCTGATCCCCAAACAATTTCAATTAACACAAACAATCCAATAACTCAATTTACAAGAATTTCTACATCAAAGAGTAAAATTACAAGGTAATAAAAGACCACATAATAATCAAAGAATCTTTAAAATTCGAAGTTTCTACTTTACAACTTTATCGGTGTATAAAAAACTCAACGTCTCGAATGAAACTACATCTTAGAATGCAACCAATATTACAAATATATTAGGACAAGCAAATCATGTGACAATCAAGCTGTGCAAGTAGAACAATTAAGGCTAGTAGCAAATAAGCAGGGAGTCATGGCAGGTACAAACAATTTAATAAAAGAATAATTAAATGATAAATAACAATTACGATAGAAGTCAAATGAAGCATGTAACAATTAACGCATGGAATAAGATAATTCATGAAATAACAAGAAACATGGAAACAAATATCTTGACGGCGTATATACTCTCACATACTCCACACAACACATAGTTCAAAAATTTATAATTCCCTCAAATCAAGGTTAGATCCAACACTTACCTCGCTCTGCAATCAAATCAAAGCTCAACCCGGGCCTTTCCTCTAAATTTCGCCTCCAAACCAATAGAATCTAACCAAATATAGTTCAAATAATTCAAAGTAAGCTTCAAAAACTACCCACGAGTGAAAAAAATTCACTCATTAATGATTTTGGAAAAAGTAAACAAAAGTCAACCCCGGGCCTGGTTGATCAAAACCCGAGATTAGGACCAAAACTCGATTACCCATTCACCCGCGAGCCCGGTTATGTGATTTGTTTCGAACTTCGACCTCAATTTGAGGTCTAAATCTCAAATTCTCAAAATCCCCAATTTCTACCTAAATCCCTAATTTCTACCATGAAAAAGCATATATTAAAGGTTATAATCAATGGGTGTTTATGGTAATGGAAGAAAACAAGTTAAAAATCTACTATCCTATGAAATTGGGATGAAAAACCTCTTCAAAATCACCTCCAGGCCGAGCTCAAACTTGAAAATGGTGAAAATGGGTTAAATCCCGACATTGGGATATTTAAGTCATTGGACGTCAGGCCTTCTTCGCGTTCGCGAAGGGCTTGACACAGTCGCGATGCACAGCATTCAGAATAGCCTATGAGTTAGTGATGTACCTCACGTGTTCGCGAAGGCTTGACACCTGGCTTTCGCGTTTGCGAGCCAGAGCTCGTGTTCGCATAAAGTAACAGCCAAGTTCCTTCCTAGGCCCCCCAACCCTAAACGTCTGCGAGAGGTTGGTCGCGTTCGTGAAGGGTAACCCCTCCAGTGCTACGCGTTCGCGACCTAACCATCACGTTCGCGATGAAGAAATCCACCCCCAAACCAAGTTACCCTTCGCGATCGCGAAGAACAACACACCAGATATCAGAAAACCAGTTGAACTTGCAACCTCTAAGTCCAAAATTGACCCGTAGCCTATCCGAAACTCACCCAAGCCCCTGGGGCTCCAATCAAAATATGCACCCAAGTGTAATAACATCATACGAACTCGCTTACACAATCAAAACACCAAAATAACTCCTAGAGCTAAGAATCGGACATCAAAATGCATGAAATTTTCAAAGAAACTTAAGAACATTCGAATTTACAACCGAGTGTCTGAATCATGTCAAATTAACTCCATTTTGCACCAAATTTTGCAGACAAGTCATAAATAGAAAAATGAACGTATATCAAGTCCCAGAACCAAAATCCGAACCCGGTAGCTATAAAGGCAACCTACGGTCAAACATTAGAATTCTTTAAGCCTTCAAATTACTAGTTTTCAACAAATAAAGTTAGTGACTTTCGAATTCAATTTCGGGCATATGCCTAAGTCCCAAATCATGATACGGACCCATCGGTGCCGCCAAATTACTGATCCGAGTCCGCTTATACAAAATATTGACCGTAGTCAAGTCAAATAATATTTAAGATAAAAATTCTCACTTTTTTCAATTTTTCACATAAAGACTATTCGGAACAAGACACAGACTACGCACGCAAATCGAGGAATACAAAACAGAGTTAATCAAGGTCTTGAAACACGGGAATAAAGGCTAATACTCAAAATGACCAATTGGGTCGAACTCGATCATCATGTCGCGAACGCAATGAGGTAAATCACCCAGCTCCCACAATACACTACGCGATCGAGGTCTCATATTTGCGAACGCGATGAGGAGCTGAAACACAAGAAATTAGCAGAACACAAAAGTGCCAAAATGATCCGAAATCCGTCCGAAGCTCACCCAAGCCCTTCAGGACCCCGTCCAAACATGGCAACAGGTCTCAAAACCTTACACGGACCTAACTCGAGGCCTCAAATCACACATAACAACATCAAAATCACAAATCGTACCTCAAATAAAATTTTATGAACTTTCAACTTCCAAAACGCATGTTGAACCATATCAAATCAACTCGGAATGATCTTAAATTTTGCATACAAGTCCCAAATGACATAACAGAGCTATTGAAATTCCCAAAACCACAATCTGAACCCGATATCATCAAAGTCAACTCCCCGTCAAACCTATATACTTTCTAAACCTTCAGATTGCCAACTTTCGCCAAATAACGCCAAAACCTTCAAAAAATATCCAAATGCAAGTTCGGACATATGCTCAATTCCAAAATTACCATCCGGACTTAACAAAACCATCAAAACTCTGATCTGGTTTCAAATACACAAAAGTCAAACTTGGTCAACTCTTCCAACTTAAAGCTTTTAACATGAGATTCATTCATCAAAATCAATTCCGAATCACCTGGAAACCAAAACCGACGATTCACACAAGTCATAATACATCATATGAAGCTACTTAAGACGGGTTGGGTCGTTACAATGATCGACTTATGATCTTGGCTAACGAAGTGGGCTGTAAACGACTTGTGTTCATAGCCAATTGAGGGTTCTTTTTTGTATTTGTTGATAAATACAAAGGTTGGTATTTTTTCGTATTTGCATTTGTTCTTTTTACTTTTGCTACAACAAATTAATCTAAGTGTAAACTTGCTGAAATTTGGGTAAGTGTTGGGGAAGGCTGATTCAAGTGCGCATTTTGACATAAGAAAATCAAGAATTTAAGTAACAAGATGAACTCGAATTTAGAACATGAGCATATATTTGGACTATTTAGATCTTGAACCCAAAAAGATATTGGGTCTCGAGTTTTAATCCAGTTGACCAAGAATTTTCTTTTTGAGTTCTTCTTTATTTGTATTCTCTCATACCATTTTAAAATAAAAGGCATGTAAGAATTTGATGCTATCTTATATATCAAAGTTAATATAGTGTGGGGGAGTATATGTGTGTGGAGGGGGGGGGGCATTTTATACGAAAATATCACTATATGGAAAAGGTTCTTTTCCAACATATTTAATCATTTGGGTATTATGGAATTAAATACTCAATCTCTTGTTTCGATAAATTTTTTAAAAATTTAGAAGAAAAATTAGTCAATTAGATTATACTAGAGTAATTGAAACTATATCGTATGATGCGTATTGTACTAAAATGAACATCACTATTGTTATTTAATTTGAAATTAATCAGGATATACTCATAATCCAAGTAGTGATCATTGGAGAGGTATCAAAAGAATACTTGGTTACCAAAAAGTACAAAATCTTTATCTATTGTTACTGATTTTGTTTTATACAGACTCACATCACATATTAATATATTGTACATAAATATTGTATACGGATGAACTGGGGGTCAGTACACACCCCGAGTACCCGGTGAGTCAAATGAAATAAGATTCTTATTTTAATCATAGTTCTTCATACATATTTAGCTTCCAATCGAGGGTTCGGTCGGGAGCAAAACTATTGTTCAGCTTAAATCCGAGCCCTGACTCAACATCACAACTGGTTTGGTTATTTATTTTATCCTTAATTCACTTATCTAACATTCTTGATTACTTGTACTGAATCAATCTATATATCCTAAATACTGTGTACAAATTTAATTGTTATCCGTCTCAAGGGTAAACAGCTTGGTGCCCACCGTGCGGCTAAGAATAATAGTGGTGGTTTGATACTAATCTCCATAACACACTCTATTTTAGACTTGTTCTTTAAGATCTCAATTTCAGGTCAACTTAAAAATGTCAAATTCTCGGTCCGCTCACTTAAACATTGAAGATGGGTCTTGCCATCATGGCTAAAACAACAATTTGGTGTCTAGCAATGAGGTGCCCCCTGCTGATCCCAACGGAGTCCCAGTTGCAGACCCAGTCGACGCTAACTCATAGGTGGCCATCGACGCCAACTTGCCTACTAACCCCAAGAACAACGTTCGCGGTGAAGCCCAATCAACGGCCTGGGCAACGCCCGAAGGCGAAGGTGACGGGGTCAGTCTACGATTGATCTTTGAAATGTTGCAGGCTTAACAAGCGGCAATAGCAGAGCTACAAAGTCAAAGCCGTGCCCCAGCAGAGTTGAGCCCAAACCATCCCGAGAAAACACCCGAAGAAATGAGTAGATCACCGAAAGGCCGGTGAAGCTGAGTTCGGTATTAGCCTTGAAGTAATGAAGATGCTTGAAGTATTAATAAAACGGGTTCAATCAGATGCAAAGAAAATTGAGGCAAACGACAAGAAGGTGGAGACAATAGTTCCCGGGTCGATCAAATCCCAGGAGCGAATTGAAAGGTCCATACTAGAAGAAATTTATCCAAAAGCCTTTTCCTCTGAGCGCAACGCCAAAGCCAATCACAAAAAGGTTTCGTGTGCTCGCCATTCCAAAATACAATGAACCACGAATCCGAATGAGCATGTGATCTCCTACACATGTGCCATTGAAGGTAATGATTTGGAAGATGACGAAATTGAGTCAGTGTTATAAAAGAAGTTAGGGGAAAATCTATCAAAAGGAGCAATGATATAGTACCAAGACCTGCCCCAAATTCCATTTGCTCGTTTGCTTTGCTTGCGGATGCTTTTGTAAAGGCTCATGCCGAGGCCATCAAGATCGAGACTAGAAAATCGAATGTGTTCAAAGTTAAGCAAAGGGACAACGAGATACTCAGGGAGTTCGTGTCAAGGTTTCGAATGGAACAGATGGACTTGCCTCCAGTTGTGGACGATTGGGCTGTTCTGGCATTCACTCAAGGACTTAACTCCTGAAGCTCCTTGGCTTCGCAGTAGCTGAAACAAAATTTGGTAGAGTACCCGGCAGTAACTTGGGCCGATGTCTACAACAGGTACCAGTCAAAAACCAGAGTCGAGGACGACCAACTTAAAAAGCCCCTTTTGGGTCCTTTTATCCCATCAGAACCGACGACATGCCTAAGAGAGTCGCCGATCATGAATCAAGGCCGGTCGGAGATGGGTATCAGCTGTACAATGTAGATCGGAGGGGAAGCTGGCCCGGGCGTAATCCCATGAGGAACGAGAAGAGAAGCAACCGTAGGACCAATAGCCGAGGTCTGATGAGTAAGAACGGTTTTGAAAGGCCGCTCAGGGGAAGGGAAGCACCAAGATTATCAGAGTATCACTTCAACATTGATGCACCCAACATCGTATCAGCTATTGGACGTATCAAGGAAACCAAGTGGCCTCGACCATTGCAGTCCGATCCTATCCAGATTGATCCTAACCTGATGTGTAAATATCATGGCACTCATGGCCACATGACCGAGGACTGCTGACATTGAGAGAACAAGTTTCCAGGTTGTTCAATAACGGGCACCTCGAGAGTTTCTGAATGATCGAGCCAAAAACCGCTTCAGGAATAGAGACTCCAACAAATAGACCGAACAAGAAGAACCTCAGCACGTCATCAACATGATCATTGGAGGGGTCGATGTCCCCCAAGGACCAATGATAAAGCGCACTAATGTGTCCATCACGAGGGAAAAGCGCAACCGAGATTACATACTGCCGGGACGATTGAAGATACAAAAATCTACGTGATCGAAGGGGACATGAGTTATAACGCCTTATTCGAAAGACCATGGGTTCACAATATGAGGGCAGTGCCCTCAACATTACACCAGGCACTGAGTTCCCTACGCCGGGAGGAATCAAGATGGTCTACGGGGAGCAGCCGGCTTTAAAGGAAATGTTTGCAGTCGACGAGGTGATCCTAGTGCCCGTGGTCTCGACATCAAAGGACATGGAGCCGACCGGGAAGGAAGAAATTAAATAGCAATCACCGATACCGGCCCCGACCGAATCAGAAGAGCGAGGAGCAGGCGAAGAGGATGATTACGGAGATCCTAGGTCGTTCATTACTCCTAATGATTCCTATACCACCAAATCAACAGTCGGGGAGCTGGAGCAAGTCATTTTGATCAAACACTTACCCAATCAGAAGGTATACCTTGGAATGGGATTAACTCCCGAGCTCAGGAAAAAACTCATTGAATTTCTTATAGCTAACGTAGATTGTTTTGCTTGGTCCCATATTGACATGACAGGGATACTGCTGGAGGTAACCACTCATAAGCTGAGTTTGGACCCGAAGATGCATCCGGTTAAGTAGAAAAAAGACTGTAGTCCGAGGTCAAGCACATATTCATCAAGGACGAGGTATCTAAACTCCTTAAAATAGGATCCATTCGGCAACTTAGGTACCCGGACTGATTAGCCAACGTAGTGGTAGTAAGAAAGGAAATAAGCTAAGAATGTGTGTGGATTATAAAGATCTGAAAAAGGCACGCCCTAAGGATTCTTTTCCTTTGCCTAACATCGATCGGATGATCGATGCGACGGCTGAGCACGAGATACTCAGTTTTCTCGATGCCTATTCCGGGTAAAGCCAAATTCAGATGGACATGGGCGATCAAGAAAAAACTTCCTTTATCACTAAATGTGGCACCCATTGTTATAACTTAATGCCATTCAAATTAAAGAACGCTGGTGCCACTTATCAACGCCTAAACCGGATTTTGAAGAACAAATAGGAAAATCAATGGAAGTTTATATTGACGACATGTTAATCAAGTCCCTGCGAGTAGAGGACCATTTGAAACATTTGTAGGAAGCCTTCGACATATTGAAGAAATACAATATGAAGCTGAACCCGAAAAAGTGCGTATTCGGGGTCAGATTCGGAAAATTCCTCGGATTCATGGTATCCAATCGGGGGATTGAGATCAATCCCGACAAAATCAAAGCCATAGAAGACATCACCGTTGTGGATGATATCAATGCCGTTCGCATATAACCGCCCTGTGCCTGTTCATATCGAGATCCTTGGACAAAAGCCATCGGTTATTCTCATTGTTGAAGAAGAAGAATACCTTTTCCTGGAGCCCGGAATGCCAACACGCTTTGGAAGAACTCAAACTGTACCTTTCGAGTCCCCCTACTCCACACTCCGAAGGCAAATGAACAACTGTACCTTCAGTTGCCGGTTTCCGAGGTGGCAGTAAGTGAAGTCCTAGTCTGGGAAGAGGAAGGTATGCAATTCCCTATTTACTATGTCAGTAGAACTCTAGGAAGGCCGAGATAAGGTATCCTCACCTGGAAAAATTCATGCTAGCTTTGCTAAGCGCCTCCACAAAGTTGAAACAATGTCATCATATGCGTCGAAACCTCTTAGCCATTGAGAAACATCATGCACAAGCCCAAGCACTTGGCCGGTTTGCCAAATGGACCGTCGAAATCAGCGGGTACGATATCGAGTGTGGGCCGCAAACCGCTATAGTCTCAAATTTTGGCCGACTTTACGCCGGCCTTAGTGCCTGAAGTCAAAAGAGAATTAATGATAGCCTTGGAGACTGCCTCGGGAATTTGGACCCTTTTTACAGATGGTGCCTCGAACGCAAAGGGGTCGGGGCTCGTTATCTTGCCCGTTAGCCAGATTCTTAGGGCAAGGAGATACCGAGTACACCTGGAGAGAAGTTCACGAAAGTACTTGCAGGAACCATTCGGGGGCAGAATCTTTGGTTCGGAAACTAATCCGGTCCGGCTATTATTGGACCGAGATGAAGAAGGATGCTAAGGGCTTCATACAAAAATGCGATGACTGCCATAGACACGCACCGATGATCCACCGACCGGGAGAGCTACTCTACTAGGTCGTGTCCCCGTGGCCATTCATGAAATGGGGAATGAACATCGTCGGTCCCCTACCACGGGCACCCGGTAAACCTGAATTCATACTAATTTTGATTGATTATTTTTTCAAATGGGTCGAGTCTCATGCATTCAAAAAGATCTGGGAGAAAGAGGTGATTGACTTCATCTGGGACCACATAATATATCGATTTGGGATACCGGCCGAAGTCGTGTGCGATAGTGGGAAACAATTCATCAGCATCAAGGTAAAAATTTTTTTTGAAGATCACAAGGTTAAGAAGATACTATCAATACTTTACCATCCTAAGAAATAAGTAGATCACCGAAAGGCCGGGTGAAGCTGAGTTCGGTATTAGCCCTGAAGTAATGAAGATGCTTGAAGTATTAATAAAACGGGTTCAATCAGATGCAACGAAAATTGAGGCAAACGACAAGAAGGTGGAGACAATAGTTCCCGGGTCGATCAAATCCCAGGAGCGAATTGAAAGGTCCAGACTCCAAGAAATTTATCCAAAAGCCTTTTCCTCTGAGCGCAACGCCAAAGCCAATCACAAAAAGGTTTCGTGTGCTCGCCATTCCAAAATACAATGAACCACGAATCCGAATGAGCATGTGATCTCCTACACATGTGCCATCGAAGGTAATGACTTGGAAGATGACGAAATTGAGTCAGTGTTATTAAAGAAGTTTGGGGAAACTCTATCAAAAGGAGCAATGATATGGTACCAAGACCTACCCCAAATTCCATTTGCTCGTTTGCTTTGCTCGCAGATGCTTTTGTAAAGGCTCATGCCGGGGCCATCAAGATTGAGACTAGAAAATCGAATGTTTTCAAAGTTAAGCAAAGGGACAACGAGATGCTCAGGGAGTTCGTGTCAAGGTTTCGAATTTTACAGATGGACTTGCCTCCAGTTGTGGACGATTGGGCCGTTCTGGCATTCACTCAAGGACATAACTCCCGAAGCTCCTTGTCTTCGCAGTAGCTGAAACAAAATTTGGTAGAGTACCCGACGGTAACTTGGGCCGATGTCTACAATAGGTACCAGTCAAAAATCAAAGTCAAGGACGACCAATTTAAAAAGCCCCTTTTGGGTCCTTTTATCCCATCAGAACCGACGACATGCCTAAGAGAGTCGCCGATCATGAATCAAGGCCGGTCGGAGATGGGTATCAGCTGTACAATGTAGATCGGAGGGGAAGCTGGCCCGGGTGTAATCCCATGAGGAACGAGAAGAGAAGCAACCGTAGGACCAATAGCCGAGGTCTGATGAGTAAGAATGGTTTTGACAGGCCGCTCAGGGGAAGGGAAGCACCAAGATTATTAGAGTATCACTTCAACATTGATACCCAACATCGTATCAGCTATTGGGCATATCAAGGAAACCAAGTGGCCTCGACCATTGCAGTTCGATCCTATCCAGATTGATCCTAACCTGATGTGTAAATATCATGGCACTCATGGCCACATGACCGAGGACTGCTGACATTGAGAGAAGAAGTTGCCAGGTTGTTCAATAACGGGCACCTCGAGAGTTTCTGAATGATCGAGCCAAAAACCGCTTCAGGAATAGAGACTCCAACAAATAGACCGAACAAGAAGAACCTCAGCACGTCATCAACATGATCATTGGAGGGGTCGATGTCCCCCAGGAACCAATGATAAAGTGCACTAATGTGTCCATCACAAGGGAAAAGCGCAACCGAGATTACATCCCGGAGGGAACCATTTCGTTTAGCGATGATGATGTCGAGGGCATCGTACAACCTCATAGTGATGCACTGGTGATATCCGTACTTATCAACAAATCTCGAGTTAAATGTGTATTGATTGATCCAGGTAGCTCGACCAACATCATCAGATCGAGGGTTGTAGAGCAGTTGGGGTTACAGGATCAAATAGTGCCGGCAGTCCGAGTGTTGAACGGAATTAACATGGCATGTGAAACTACTAAAGGAGAAATAACCCTGCTAGTAAATACTGCCGGGACGATTGAAGATACAAAAATCTACGTGATCGAAGGGGACATGAGTTATAACGCCTTATTCGAAAGACCATGGGTTCACAATATGAGGGCAGTGCCCTCAACATTACACCAGGCACTGAAGTTCCCTACGCCGGGAGGAATCAAGATGGTCTATGGGGAGCAGCCGGCTTCAAAGGAAATGTTTGCAGTCGACGAGGTGATCCTACTGCCCGTGGTCTCGACATCAAAGGACATGGAGCCGACCAGGAAGGAAGAAATTAAATAGCAATCATCGATACCGGCCACGACTGAATCAGAAGAGCGAGGAGCAGGCGAAGAGGATGATTACGGAGTTCCTAGGTCGTTCATTACTCCTAATGATTCCTATACCACCAAATCAACAGTCGGGGAGCTGGAGCAAGTCATTTTGATCAAACACTTACCCAATCAGAAGGTATACCTTGGAATGGGATTAACTCCCGAGCTGAGGAAAAAACTCATTGAATTTCTTATCGCTAACGCAGATTGTTTTGCTTGGTCCCATATTGACATGACAGGGATACTGCCGGAGGTAACCACTCATAAGCTGAGTTTGGACCCGAAGATGCATCCGGTTATGTAGAAAAAAGGCTGCAGTCCGAGGTCAAGCACATATTCATCAAGGACGAGGTATTTAAACTCCTTAAAATAGGATCCATTCGGCAACTTAGGTAGCCGGACTGGTTAGCCAACGTAGTGGTAGTACCTAAGAAAGGAAATAAGCTAAGAATGTGTGTGGATTATAAAGATCTGAACAAGGCACGCCCTAAGGATTCTTTTCCTTTGCCTAACATCGATCGGATGATCGATGCGACGGCCGGGCACGAGATACTCAGTTTTCTCGATGCCTATTCCGGGTAAAGCCAAATTCAGATGGACATGGGCGATCAAGAAAAAACTTCCTTTATCACTAAATGTGGCGCCTATTGTTATAACGTAATTCCATTCAGATTAAAGAACGCTGGTGCCACTTATCAACGCATAAACCGGATTTTGAATAACAAATAGGAAAATCAATGGAAGTTTATATTGACGACATGTTAATCAAGTCCCTGCGAGTAGAGGACCATTTGAAACATTTGTAGGAAGCCTTCGACATATTGAAGAAATACAATATGAAGCTGAACCAGATAAAGTGCGTATTCGGGGTCAGATCCGGAAAATTCCTCGGATTCATGGTATCCAATCGGGAGATTGAGATCAATCCCGACAAAATCAAAGCCAGAGAAGACATCACCGTTGTGGATAATATCAACGCCGTTAGCATATAACCGCTCTGTGCCTGTTCATATCGAGATCCTTGGACAAAAGCCATCGGTTATTCTCATTGTTGAAGAAGAAGAATAACTTTTCCTGGAGCCCGGAATGCCAACACGCTTTGGAAGAACTCAAAATGTACCTTTCGAGTCCCCCTACTCCACACTCCGAAGGCAAATGAACAACTGTATCTTCAGTTGCTGGTTTCCGAGGTGGCAGTAAGTGAAGTCCTAGTCTGGGAAGAGGAAGGTATGCAATTCCCTATTTACTATGTCAGTAGAACTCTAGGAAGGCCGAGACAAGGTATCCACACCTGGAAAAATTGACGCTAGCTTTGCTAAGCGCCTCCACAAAGTTGAAACAATGTCATAATATGCGTCAAAACCTCATAATATGATACAAGTTTTTATGCGCTTTCGATCATGTACCTTACAAACTGAGAAATGAAAGAAAGTTTTGCCTTGCTATTTACGCATTTTATTGCCTCTTAAATTCAGGATCCTAAGAGCCCAGGGGATACTCCTACTCGGAGACTACCAAGCCCAAGGGCTACACCTATTCGGGGACTCTCGTCCGAAGAAAGTTCGGACAATCCGAGCTATCAAATCCCGGAGGCACCAAACATATGAGACGGTGCCCAAATATGAAAGGCTACGGTCACCCTAAAAACGGCTCGCAGACGTCCGAAGCTTGTAATCAGAATGTAAGGCCTTTATAAGAACTCGAAACCTGCTAATAGGTTACCTTCGGCAAAACATCGTCTGAAAAATTGCTTAAGCATCTTGAAAAAACCTCCGGTCTCACGGAGTTTTCAAAGCCTCGAGCAAACAAAGTTGTATCGAGGTCAGGCCTTATTCGGGCCTCTGAAAAATGAATGCCCTATAACTACAATCGATTTTATGCTAAGGCATTAGAAACGTTACACGAACAGAAAGTACGAAAAGATGCTGGAAAAGTAAAAGTACGATATTTCTAGAAAGGGAAAAGTTTCATATATATATATATATATATATTTTACAGAGTATATTTAAAAAGGCCCAACAAAAGCAGCCTCAAAATAAAAATAAAAAAGTTACATAAGGCAAAAACTAAAAAAGCACTAAGGCTCTATACCTAGTCTTCATCGGGGCCCGACTTAGATCCATCGGAGTCTTCGGATCCCTCGAAACCCTCAGAGCCTTTGGCACCTTCAGGATCGTAAAGCTTCTTCGCCTCGGCCTCAGACTTTTTTGCTTTCTCGATCTCAGCCGACATGTCAAAATCTCGGGCGGGATCTCTTCGAGAGTCTCTCTTTAGGATAACTACTTCATGTATTCAGCCTTTGCCTTCAGGTGGACCTCGGCTGCCTCCGCATCGGCTATGTATTGGGCCACTATTTCTTCGGCATCAGGCGGATGTTGTATCCAACTTGGACTTCACTGCCTCGTATTCTCTATCGAGGGCATCCCACTCGGTGACAGCTAAGCTTAGCTGTGCTCGGAGGTCATCATTCAGTCGAGACCATTTGTCAACTTTTTCCTTCGCCACCCTGAGTTGGACCTTTACCAATGCTAGCTTCACCTTGGCGGTTTCCTTCTTCGAAGCCAGCAGGTCCATTTTGCTTTTGCACTCGTCAGCTATGGCTTGGACCTCGTTCATCTCGGTCCAGAGTTAGTCGATCAGGTCGATCTTCAGTTGGACCTACAAGGTTGTGTTGATAGCCACCATGACTAGCTCCTCGTTTTTAACTTCAAAGACCTTTACCTTTTCTACCAGGTTGGATTGTTCCCGCTTCAGTGTAAAAGCTTCCTTCTGAGCTCTGTCTAGCTCGGCCTAAAGATCCTTGACGGACCCATCTTGTTGCTCATTGAGAAGCCTGTACATGTCCTTCTTCCAAACCTGCTCTTTGAGCTCGAACTCGAGATGGTTATTTTGGAGAGGTACTGAAAGAAGCTCTTGTGGTGAAGCACCGAGGCCTGTAAAGCCACAAAAATAGTAAGAGGTATTGAAACCTAAGTGGAATTCATAAGGGAGTATTGATGCCTTACCCGGTTCAGCGCCTGCTGCACCTTATTGAAGAGACTTGACGTATCCACCTCGTTCATCTTCGCATGATCCTCTTCGGTCACCAGGCATCGGAGATAGCTAGCTATGCCCACTTGAGCAGATCTGAGCATCCTCTGGGACCATAAGAATGACTGTTCTCTTACGGTCGGGTCCACACTCGGAGTAGGAAATTGCTTTATCAGTTTTGCGCTCGAACATGGCCCGCCAGCTTTTGAAGGCGCGTCCTTCTTCGGGATCTCTAGGTCACCCAGCCCGGAAGAATCTTCCAAAGTGGACATGTCCATGTCATCGAAGAAGGAGTGAAGAGAGTCGTCCGCGCCGTGAACTCCTTCACTTGACTTCTCCTTTCTTGCTTGGGCCTCCTCAAGTATGGACTCGGTGTAGGAGGGCGTCTCCATGATCTCTATTACACCAGTCAACTCCTTCGAAATAGAAGCAGCTGCTCGGGAGGTCTCAGCCCCCGTGTCTATTTTAGCCTCACGAGTTGGAGGGAGATCGACCTCATGACTCTCTCCCTCTGCTGCCACCTATCCCCGGCAAGGGTCGATCCGCGAGCGACAAAAATGTCATCTTCTTCAGACTCATCCCTGAGCCAGTAAAGTGAGTTAGAATTCGACGCCCGAGAGTTGGTGCTCTTCTTGGGCTTATGAGCCCGGGAAGCCGCCCTCTTTTTTGGTTTCACCTCGGGATCCGGGGAGCCAAAGACTTTCTTTTTCTCTTCTTCTTCTCCCCCGCGGCAGCCGCAGGCTATCTCGTAACGGAGGGATTAATGGATAAGGATGCATCCTCAACTCCTTCTAGCGGCCTAAGTTCGGTGGTCTTAGGTAAACCTGTGAAGGAAAGAGAAAAGGTCAGTGTTATGTAAGTTTGGGGCGTAGTAGTAACTATTCTGAGAAGAGCCTTACCATGAAAATAGGCATCTCATTGGCCCTTCGAAAGCTTGTGCCACGAGTGCTCAAAGTACGACATCTGCTTGCAGATGCCTTCTATCCGCTCCTTGAGCCGGGGGGCCGCATTGGGAACCCGAGCAACAACTGCACGATCACAAATACTGATGGTGAGAAAGGGAACAAAGGAGACTCGACACTTAAGAAAGACTACACTTACAATATGCATTCCATTTCTCGAGAAATGTCAGGAACTCAGGAGGGATCAAATCTTCAGTTTTTACCCGAACAAAACACCCTTACCAGCCTCAGTCTCGGTCCTCGTCGATGCTAGAAAATTAAGCCTTGCTAGCCCGACGAGTGATCTTGATTAGTCCCCCTCGGAAAATTCAGGGACTGTACATACAAAGTAGGTGGTCAAGGGTGAACGGAGAAGATTCGGTGTTGTTCACAAAATAACGTAGGAGGATCACGATCTTCCAAATAGACATGTGGATTTGCAGAACGCACACCTCCTATCTCTTGCAAAAGGCTAGAACTACTGGGTTTACCGGACCCAGTGTAAAGGGATAAGTGTATACACTTAAATACCCCTCCATATGGGCAGTAATGTCATCCTCGAGCCCGGGGACTACCACGTCCTTACCTTCCCATTTACAGTCCTCTCAGACTATGGGAAGGGTATATTCGGTAATGGAGCATATATATCTCAATGCTCCTTCACCTTGTTCTTGTTTGGATGAGGCCTTCTCGACTTTGAAGTCTTCTATGATTGAATAGCCCTCGAGAATAAAGCTTTTTAGGGGGGGGGGATTCTGGGGCCAGTTTGGTGGCAGTCGCTTCGGTAGCAACCACCTCGGGAGTAGTTATCTCGAGAACAACCACCTCGAGGATGGCTGCCTCCGTACCTGTGGCCGGTTTGGAAGATGAAGAGGTAGTCTGCTGAGGAACTGATTTGGAAGTCTTAGCCATCGTGATCTGGTAAATAAGAAGATTTGAAGGGAAGATATGAAGGTGTGAAGGAAAGGTATGAAGGTTTGAAGGAAAAAGTATGAAGGTTTGAAGGTAGGATGAAGATCTGGGTAGAAACCTAAGAATAGTTATGAAGATTTGATGATCAAAGGTAAAAGGATGAAGATTTGAAAAAGTTGATAGCAGCTAGAGAGTTCGAATATGAAAATTAGGATCGGAAAGTGGAAGAAGTACAAAAGGTCGGAACTTTTATAGGAGAAAATGTAATCAATGCGCGACATTTCACATTCTTGAGGAAACCAGTCGATGATTGACACGTCTGCGAAGTCAGAATGACGCGATTGATGCGACGTTTCGGCTTATTCGATGTCTCGGTTGTAACGTACGAAGGAAGGAATTGAGGTTAATCTATCGTTTTCCATCATTTCGGCGAACCTACTCTCCGAGAAACGAGGGAACTGTCTGTATACGAGTAAACTCGGGGTCAGCACACACCCCGAGTACTCAATGAGTCAAACGAAGTAAGAAGTATGAATGTATGAGGTAGAAACCGAATCCGAGAACTCTTTGAATCGAGGGTGGAATGGGGTGTTCGCCACCGTACCTAACAAAAACAATACCTACCGAACCCGGAACGAGCTCCGAGACCTCATAAAGCACTACAAACAGTTGCACACGACTAACAGAGAGCCATGATATCTGCGCACAATCGGATATCACAGCGCGGATCTCGTGCAGCGTCGGTAGCGTATCAGTAATTGACCTACTAGGAGGATTTTTACCTTTTTTAGAATTGTACTAGAGGTAAAACTCTCCTACTATATAAAGGGGAAGTTTTTTTATTCAATACACACATTGTAACATGCTTATCAAGGCAATACGAACTTATTTCTCTGCTTTCTAGCTATTGAAAGATTCTTATTTTAATCATAGTTCTTCATACACATTTGGCTTCAAATCGAGGGTCCCGTCGGGAGCAAAACTATTGTTCAGCTTAAATTCGAGCACAGACTCAACATTACAACTGGTCTGGTTATTTACTTTATCCTTATTTCGTTTATCTAACATTCTTGATTACTTGTATTGAATCAATCCACATATCCTTAAAACTCCGTACAAATTTAATTGTGATCCGTTTCAAGGGTAAATATATTGTGATTAAAGTAGCTCAATTTTATGATCTAATAAAGTATTAAATTGTATGGGTTACGAAATAACAGTTATTATGATTTTGTTTTTTTAATATTTGTAGATACATATTTTATGAAAAGGCACCTAGCTTGTAAAGGGACCATGTACAACCTTTAAAAGGGGTATGGTCTCTAAAGTCATATGCGCTTTTTCCGTCTTTTTTTTTATTTTAACGCATATCTAAAAAGTACAACATATTGAAGAATGTGCATGACATAGAAGATTCGTCTCCTTCAATTAAATTTTCTGCAACGAACCACGGTTAGTGTTCTTAACCATTGTTCTGGATATGTGTCTCTATCTAATGATTTACTTGTTATCTTGTGTGGATAAAATTAATTTTTCCTACAATTGATATTACAGCACGATATTGTTTGATGATTAAACATGATTTGGATATTACTTGCTATTATTGAAAGCATCTATAATCTATTAATGGTTTCCAATATTTTTGGGCCAAGTTCTAATATGAAATACGATATTTTTCAACATTCGAAATAGTTTTCTGCTATTATTCAAAATTTTGATCGCAAGTTTCTTTTATTTTTTGGACTTCTAGGGCAGTGTACTGCCACTTCCAATTTTGTGCACGTTTTAGGGCTACGTTTTGTATATTTTGCATGTTTTTAGCAATACTTTATTGTTTACCTTTGGCTTCGGATAACAATTGAATTTATACGTAGTTTTAAAGATACGTAATTTAGTTTGATACAAATAACGAATAATATAATGAAAATTATAGTCCGTAAATAAATGGAGAAGAAATGCAAACCACAAGCCTTGGATAATCTTGGCTTGACTGATTCCTCCAAGATGAACAGTGAATATAAACGAAATCAGATGAATAAAGTAATATATAAAATAACGAAAGCAGGCTTCTTTTCTTTGTATTGATGATTGTTTTTTTTTTTGTGATGTCTTAGAACAATTGCATTGCCCCTTTATATAGCGTGGGGATAATCTTTTATACAATGCAAGAATCTGTTTACAAGGTAAAATATCTCTTGATGTGCTGATTTAATGGTCTTATTGATTAATGTTGTGATTCCCGCCGAGATGCTTATTTATAACGGGATTTCCGGTCCTTTCGTCATTCAAATTTAATAACTTACCCTAGGGCATTTCCCGGAATCGAGCTCAATAGGTTAATCTCTGGTACCATGGCTTCAAGTTCTGATTCGATGTTGTTCTGTCTCGACTTTCGATCTTTGATACCTCGATATTCCTGCTTCATGTTATTCGGTCTCGCTCTTTGATCTTTGATATCTTGACCTCGGTTTACCGAGCAGTAATTACAATTGATACCAACCGTAAAAACTAAAGCCCGATTTGTCCCCAT
This sequence comes from Nicotiana obtusifolia, assembly GCA_002018475.1. NCBI lineage: Eukaryota > Viridiplantae > Streptophyta > Magnoliopsida > Solanales > Solanaceae > Nicotiana > Nicotiana obtusifolia. The sequence continues at coordinate 24,119 of MCJB01048680.1, read as the reverse complement.
GTAGGCGGTCCGAGTTCGACCCAATACAGATAGTCCCCTCATTTTTTGGAGAGTAATAACGAAAAACGATATGAGCCGCAACTTTTTGGTTAGGTTGAGTAGCGACATATTTATGACGCGTGTGGCACGGAAGTCGGAGCGTCCCATCAAAAGAAATGAATCATCATATTGATAAATGATGGTGGAACTATGACGTACATGGTACGTGTCGAAAAACGTCTTATCAGAGACAAACTTGGGACAAACCTCTGTAATATCAGTACATGCTAATTAGTGCTTCGTTGCTTTGGGACGTGAACCGCCGCTTTTGAGGGGCTATAAATACCCTTCTCCATCTTCACTTTCAGGAGTTTAAGCTATCTGATAATTTGAATCATTCCCTTCTTCAAATTCTCTAAGTTTCCTTGCAAGCGATCTCCCTTTTGTTCTTATCTTACTCCTGCATCTTTTAACTTCTTTATCTCCTAATTAACAATCGCGAAAACCTCTAAATCCGTTCGTCAGAGACAGACCCCTTCTTCTTCTCAACCTACTGAAGATCCTCAACCTGTTGATGTTGAGGAAACCATGGCTGAACCTCCTTTGAAGGCGTTTGTACCGACTGGATGTTCAAGCGGTGCCGACTTTAAAGTAGAGAAGACCTCTTCAATACCGGACCGGTGTGAACCGGTCACTAGGTACATTTGTTCGATTATGGACAAAGTCCTTGACAAGGTTAAAGAAGATTGTAATTGGATCGGCAAGTGTGTGGTCATTCCTGCACCGGAAGAGGCGATCACCACCCACATGGAGCGTTATTTGAGTGTTTACACTTAACCCTTCACATTGGGCCCTTTGGACCCTGTTATCGTTGCCTTTTGCAAAAGGTACGAAGTAACATTGGGTCAGATCCATCCTTCTTTCTGGAGAATAGTCATTCTCCTTCGCTTTTTTTGTAAGCAAGATCGACGGGAATCCTTTCATCGTCGATCACCTTCTGCGGTTATACAGTCCCCGACTCTTCCGAGGGGGGTTAATAAAACTTACTCACCGGGCAAGCAAAGCCCCCTATCAAGCATTGATGAGGATAGGGACTGAGGCTGGATGAGTCGATTCGTTCGAGTGAAAATATCGGACCTGATTCCATCCGAAGACGTGTCGTTTCCCGAGAAGTGGAACATGAATCGTAAGTGTTATCCTATATCTCAACTTGTTCAATGTTTTTTCCTTCATTATTTTACGAACCAGTTCCATATGATGTAGCCGTATCCTGTATGCCGGCCGCGATTCCTCATCTGAAGGAATGGATCGAAAGAGTAGTGTCCCAAAGACCCTATTAGGAACGTGCTTGGCGCGAGCTCTCGAAAGGCCGATGGGAGGCCCGACACCATGGTGAGACAGGTTAACTTCGTACTCAGCGTCTCATGTTATTGATTTCTAATTTGCTTTACTCTTCATTTGTAGGTTTATCAAAGTACGTTGAATTGTGGCCAGCGTCCGCTAGTAATGAGGTTCCCTGCGAGCCCCCTGTTTCAGAGAAGGAGAAAGAGAAAAAGAGGAAAGCAGCCCCCAGTTCTTCGGAGCCCGGGAGAAGGAGGCCGAAGAAAAGGATAGCTCGTAAGCCCAAGAGCATAATTGATGACCGGATACTATCCTCGGACTCACTTTGTCGGTTGAGGGACGAGCCCGAGGAAGATGAGGATTTCGACCTTTTGGGTTGCGAGCCGTCTCAAACTGAAGGACGGGGAGTCCCCCAGCTGAGAGCCGATGAAACACACCTTCATCGAGTCGGGGGCTTCGAAATAGGGTCAAGAGCTGGAGCTTCTACCGATGTAAGAGGGGATTCGCAGGGGATCTTAGGCCCCATAGAAATGATAGACTCTCCTTCCTTCTCGGAGTCGACACTAAACGAGGCCCAAGCAGCAAAAGGACATTCCCTGGGCAGGGGCCATGTACCGGAAGGCCCTTTTCGAGGTATCTTCGATGGCGTGGATCCGGCTTCTGCTGAAGATACCTTTGGGCTCGGTAACCTTGAAGTACCGAGGAAAAGTCCCTCTACCGGCACGAGTAGGGTTTCTTTCGGTCCGAAGTTGGTCGATAGATTTCCTACTCCGAGTTCAGATCCTGATCGGAAGCGGATCATATCCTTCGCCATTCCCGTAGATGCTAAGGTCCTTTCCGCTCCTGTAGGGGTGGCTACCTATCTTCAGTGTTTGGTGAGCCTAAGATGAACGAGGTGGATGTATCCTGCTTATTCAACGAAGCTCAGCAAGCATTGAATAGGGTAAGTTCCCGATAAGCCTCATCTGGTGTTCACTGTTTTGCAATTTAAAACTTCAACTAACTGTCATATTTCCTTTCGTGTTTGCAGGCCTCGGTGCTTCATTATGAGGCTTTTATTCATCACCCGGAAGAATCGGGATGCTGCGAGTGGCTTGAAGGGGAGATGGTGAGCCTTCGGACCGAACTGGATATTGTTCGGAGAGACAATTCTGGCTTAGTCGAGCAGGCGGGGCAACATCTCGATCAAATCACCCAACTCTGATCCGAGGCAAGTGAGGCTAGAGCTGAAGCCAATGAGTTGAAGAGCAAGATGGATCAGCTGGCTTCAGAAAAAAAGGCCTTCCGTGCTCAGTTAGATTCAACAGAAGCTCAACTGATGGAAGTAAAGGGGAGAATCGAGGCTCTGACTAAGAGCACCGACGAACTCCAATCCCAAGTCAGCATGATCACCTCGGATCAGGATGTTTTAGCCAACGAGCTGCATATGGCGAGATCCGAGGCTGCTGCAATCAAGGTTGAGGCTGATGAGCTGGTGGCCCAGTACAAGGCTGACGCTAAAGCTGCTCAAGATCAATCAAAAAAATTGGTTGATCACATGAAGTGGAAACCTCGCCTATTCGTCCTCGAGGGGATACATGCTCGGGGCTTCGATCTATCGGCCGAAAGCGAAGATGCCAAAAAGATCGAGGCCGAAGCCAGAAGGCAAGCCTTTCCGGAGGAAGATGACTCCGAGAACTCAGAATGAGGTGCCTTTTTCTTTTCCCTTTTGATATTATTTAATGATGTCCCCATTTTCGTAATCATATTTTGTATATATATAAAAGCCCTTTTTCCTTTCCTTCTTTTATTGCTGACTTGGTTTAATTCTTTCCCTTAGAACTGAGGGTTTGCCTCGATAAATTTTCTGTTCCTTGAACTCAATTTGGACTTGGCTAGTTTTGGGATTTCCTTAGTAGGTTTTATTATCCTTCGATTAACTCGGTATGGCCTTAGCCTTTTAAAGATCGGGGTTTGCCTTAGTAGGTCTTATTCTCCTTCGAGTTTCATTAACTCAGTATGTCCTTAGCCTTTTAAGAATCGGGGTTGGCCTTAGTATGTCTTATTCCCCTTCGAGTTCCATTAACTCGGTATGGCCTTAGCCTTTTAAGAATCGGGGTTGGCCTTAGTAGGTCTTATTCCCCTTCGAGTTTCATTAACTCGCCATGGCCTTAGCCTTTTAAGACAGGGTTGGCCTTAGTAGGTCTTATTCCCCTTCGAATAAATTTGATTTTCGGATGAGTCCCCGAGTGAGGCAGTATTTAATTGAACAAATAAAAATTAAAACGGCCCTTGGGCTCAGATGCAGGATATTGGTGCAAGAGATCTTTATTCTTGTTCACGTGCTTGTATAGTTTATTTCGGGGTTAGATCAATCTATTTGGGCACGGTTCCTTTGACCGTTTGACCCTTACATCAAATCCTAATGATCTTTGATTCTAGAGATGTTTCCCCGAGTCAAAGTAGCCAAGCGTCCTTCCGATATTTGAGGTCGATCGATGATTAGCACCGAGTATCATTGTCATCGATCTGTTATCAGTCTTCAAGTCTAAGTTAGCACGATTTACTGGTTGCCTCGTTAAAAACCTTGCCGTAAAACTCAATTTGGGACAAAACCGGTCGAAGGGAAAAAGAGTGTAACGTGTGCTTTCAGTCCTAACATCCCGTACTTTCCAATTCAAGGATACTTTATTTGGTACCTGCGAATGTTAGTTTGCCGATGTAGAATAAAAATAAGTAAAAATGAGGAATGAAGGATCGTACCTTAGCAGTAGTATCGTTTCAAGTGATTTATGTTCCAGTTGTTTGGTAGTTGTTTGCCGTCCATGGTTCCAAGCTTGTATGATCCTTTTCTAGTGATCTTTATGATGGAGTAAGGTCCTTCCCAGTTCGGTCCCAATTTTCCTTTGTTCGGGTTTCGTGTGTTGGGTGTGACCTTCCTGAGTACTAAATCTCCGATGTTGAAATGTCGAAGATGGGTTCTCCTGTTGTAGTATCTTTTGATCTTTTGTTTTTGAGAGGCCAATTGAACAAGGGCAACTTCCCTTCTTTCATCCAATAGGTCCAGATTCGTATTCATAGCCTAGTGGTTCGATTCTTCAGTCGCAAAGCGGAATCTGACACTTGGTTCACCAACTTCGACCGGTATCAAAGCTTCAGCACCATACACCAGGGAAAAGGGAGTGGCTCCGGTGCTAAATTTCTCGGTCGTACGGTACGCCCATAGGACTTCAGGCAATATTTCATTCCGTTTCCCCTTCGCATCGATTAACCTCTTTTTGAGATTTCGAAGTATTGTTTGTTCGTAGATTCGGCTTTTCCATTCCCGCTGGAGTGGTAGGGCGTTGATAGGATTCTTTTGATCTTGTTATCTTCAAGGAAGTTTGTCACTTTGCTGCCGACGAACTGTTTCCCGTTGTCACACACGATCTCTGGTAGCATCCCAAACCGACATATGATGTGATCCCAAATGAACTCGATTACTTCTTTTTCCCTAACCTTCTCATATGTCTGCGCTTCCACCCATTTGGAGAAATAATCAGTCATAAAAAGAATGAATTGAGCCTTACTTGGTGTGTAGGGAAGAGGGCCAACAATGTCTATTACCCATTTCATGAACGGCCATGGTGATAAGACCGAGTGCAACATTTCCCCAGGCTGATGGATCATCGAGGCATGCCTTGGACATTCGTTACATTTGCGAACAAACTCCTTCGTGTCCTTTTCCATGTCGATCCAATAATAACCGGTTTTCGGATTAAGGGTTCGGTACCGGAGTGGTTCCCACAAGTGCCTTCATGGATTTCTCTTAAAATGTATTCAGTGTCACCCGGTCCCAGACATATCGCGAGGGGGCCGTCGAACATTCTTCTAAATAGAGTTCCATCATCGGACAAGCAGAACCGAGCCGCCTTTGTGCGCAAGGCTCTTGATTCTTTTGGATCTGAGGGGAGTTTTCCGGAGCTGAGGTATTCTATGTATTTGTTCCTCCAATCATAGGTTAGACTCGTTGTATTGATTTCCGCGTGGCCTTCCTCCACTACCGAGCTCATGAGCTGTACGATCTTTTCGGATTTGATCTCATCATCTTCGACTGATGATCCCAAACTGGCGAGGGCATCAGCTTTGCTGTTTTGTTCTCGAGGTATGTGTTGTAAGGTCCATTCTTTGAACCTATGCAGTGTAACTTGTAGTTTGTCTAAATATCTTTACATCCGTCCTTCTCTGACCTTGAAAGTTCTGTTGACTTGATTGATCTCAAGAAAGGAGTCACACTTAGCTTCGATTATTTCTGCTCCCAGGCTTTTGGCTAGTTCTAAACCTGCAATCACGGCCTCATATTTTGCTTCATTGTTAGTTAACTTTACAGTCTTGATAGATTGTCAAATTGTGTTACCATTTGGGGGTTTTAGCACGATACCAAGCCCCGATCCCTTCGCGTTCGAGGCACCATCTATGAATAGGGTCCACACTCTCGAATGAGTCCCCGATTTGGCCAGTAGCTCTCTTTCGACCTCGGGTAGTAGGGCTGGTGTAAAATCGGCAACTAAATCTGCCAACACCTGAGATTTAATGGCGGTTCATGGTCGATATTCGATATCATACCCGCTTACTTCGATAGCCCATTTGGCCAATCAGCCAGAGAGCTCGGGCTTATGCATTATGCTTCTTAATGGATAAGTCGTTACAACGCATATGGGATGACACTGGAAATAAGGCTTCAGTTTTCTAGAGGCACTCAACAAAGCGAATGCTAGTTTTTCCAGGTGAGGGTACCTAGTCTCAGCCTCGCCTAAGATTCTGCTAACGTAATAAATTGGAAATTGCGTACCTTGCTCTTCTTGAACTAGAACTCCACTTACCGCCACCTCTGAGACTGCAAGGTAAAGGTACAACTGTTCACCTATCTTCGGTGTATGTAGAAAGGGCGGGCTAGACAGATATCTTTTGAGCTCTTCTAAGGCGTGTTGGCATTCCGGTGTCCATGAGAAGTTGTTCTTCTTTTTCAATAGATTGAAAAATCGATGGCTTTTATCGGATGATCTTGAGATAAATCGTCCCAAAGCGGCTATACAGCCTGTCAGCTTTTGTACAGCCTTCACATTATCTACGACTGTGATGTTCTCGATAGCTTTGATCTTTTCGGGGTTGATTTCTATTCCTCGATTTGAGACCATGAAACCGAGGAACTTGCCCGAGCCCACACCAAATGCGCATTTTTTCGGGTTCAACTTCATGTTGTATTTCTTCACCACGTCGAATAGTTCCTGCAAATGGTTCAAATGGTCCTCTGCTCGTAGGGACTTAACTAACATATCATCAATATAAACTTCCATCATTTTTCCTAGTTGTTTTTCAAACACTTGGTTTACTAGGCATTGGTAAGTGGCTTCTGCATTTTTTAACCCAAATGGCATCATGTTGTAACAGTATGTGCCATACTTAGTGATGAAGGATGTTTTTTCTTGATCAGCCGGGTCCATTCGTATTTGGTTATAGCCAGAGTAAGCATCGAGAAAACTAAGGGTCTCATGGCCAGCGGTAGCATTGATCATGCGATCAATGTTTGGTAAAGGGAAAGAATCTTTTGGGCATGCCTTATTTAGATCCTTATAATCTACACACATTCTTAGTTTATTCCCTTTTTTAGGGACTACTACTATGTTTGCTAACCATTCCGGGTATTTAACCTCCCGAATGGATCCTATCTTTAGAAGTTTAGTTACCTCATCCTTGATGAATGCGTGTTTGATCTCGGACTGAGGCCTCCTTTTTTGCTTGACCGGCCGGAATTTCTGATCCAGGCGCAGCTTGTGAGTTGTTATCTCCGGTGGTATACCTGTTATATCAAGGTGGGACCAAGCGAAGAAATCCTTGTTAGTTATAAGAAATTGGATAAATTTTGTCCTGAGCTCGGAGCTTAGGCCCGAGCCCAGATATACCTTTCGTTCAGCCAAGTCTTCTCGAAGCGAGACTTGCTTGAGTTCCTCAATCGTTGATTTGGTAGCATCGGACTCATCGGGACTGACAAAAGATCTGGGGATTCCGTAGTCATCATCCTCGACATATGTTTGTTTGTCTACGTTTGTCAAGGATGATGTCTGTGATTGCTATTTTACCTTGTTCTCGACCCTTTGTGAAGGGACTGTTGGTACTGGTGTCATTTCTTCCATCGCGAATATTTCTTTCGCAGCCGGTTGTTCCCGTAGATCATTGTAATTCCATCGGATGATGGGAATTTCAATACTTGATGCAGTGTCGAAGGTACGGCTCTTATGTCGTGGATCCATGGTCTCCTGAATAGAGCGTTGTACCTCATGTCCCCATCGATTACGCAAAACTTTGTTTCCCGAATGGTTCCGTCGGTGTTTATCAGTAACGTTATTTCACCCTTGGTTGTTTCACATGCCATGTTGAAACCATTGAGTACTCGGACTGTAGGGACAATTCAATCTGTCAGGTCGAGTTGTTCTATGACCCACGATCGGATTATATTGGCCGAACTGCCTGGGTCGGCCAATACGCGTTTCACTTTAATTCTATGTATAAGCACAAATATCACTAGCACGTCATTGTGAGGTTGCATAATTCCTTCCGCATCTTCCTCGCTAAAATGTAATATCTCCTCCATTGCGTAATCACGAGTAGGTTTTTCCCTGGTGATGGATATCTTGGTGCGTTTCAGCATCGGACCTTGAGGGGCATCTATTCCGCCGATAATCATGTTAATCGTGTGTTGTGGCTCTTCTTGGTTTTCCTGTCTATTTCTGTTTCCGAAATGATTCTTCGCTCGGTTGTTTAAGAATTCTCGAAGATGTCCGTTTTCGAGCAACCTTGCTACCTCTTCTCTCAATTGTTGGCAATCTTCTGTTCTATGTCCGTGAGTACCGTGATATTTGCATATCAGATTAGGATCCCTTTAGGCTGGATCAGATTGTAACGGTTGAGGCCTCTTAGTGTCTTTGATGCGACCGATAGCTGATATGAGAGTAGCCGCATCAACATTGAAATTGTATTCCGATAACCATGGTGCTTCTTGATGACTGGTGGTTCTCTCGAAGTTGCCTTTAATTATGGGCCCTCGGTTATTCCGACCTTGATCATTTCTCCTTTCGTGTCTCGGGGAGTTTTGCCTTGCTGTAGTGATTTTTCTATCCCCATGATATGGCCGATGTCGATCTCTATTTAGTCTCGATTCACGATAAATCTCCCTTCGAACTCTATCATGGGTTCTGACGGGATAAATGGATCCTGAAGGGGCTCCGAGTTGATCGTCTTCGACTCTGATTTTCGATTGGTGTCCGTTATGTACATCGGCCCATGTGATGGTGGGATATTATCAAATTTTGCTTGAGTTTCTGCGAAGCCGTCGAGCTTCGAACGTTGAGCCCTTAGGTGAAGGCCTGAACAGCCCAATCGTCGGTGACCGGTGGCAGGTCCACACGCTCCATCTGAAAACGAGATACAAATTCTCTAAGCATCTCGTTATCCTTTTTTCTGAATTTGAATAGGTCCGACTTTCGCGTTTCCACTTTGATGGCGCCTGCATGTGCTTTTACAAAGGAATCTGCAAGCATAGCGAAAGAGTCAATGGAATTAGGGGGTAAGTTATGATACCATGTCATGGCCCCCTTTGACAAGGTTTCCCGAACTTTTTCAAAAGAACGGATTCGATCTCGTCGTGTTCTAAGTTGTTCCCTTTTATAGCACATGTATATGCAGTCACATGCTCATTTGGATCGGTCGTCCATTATACTTGGGGATTTCCGGCATGCGAAATTTCTTGGGTATTGGTTTTGGAGCAGCGCTCGGTGGAAAAGGCTTTTGCACGAATTTTTTGGAATCCAGGCCTTTTAATATCGGGGGTGCTCCAGGGATTTGGTCCACCCTAGAGTTGTACGTTTTCACCTTTTTATCGTTTGCCTTGATTTTTTTCTCTCCGGATTCAACTTGTTTAGTTAATTCCTCGAGCATCCTCATAATTCCGGAGTTTGCCCCCGAATCACCTTTATTCGGCTCTCCTGCAACTGGTTCATTCCTGGGAACAGTTCCCCGAGAAGGGCCGAGCTCAACTTTGTTCGATATTTGGCTTTGACTTTGTAATTGAGCAATGGCTGCCTGCTGGGCTTGCAACATATCAAAGATCATTCTGAGACTGATCCCGTCCCTTTCGTCATTTTGGGGACCCTGTGTCGTTGATCGAGGTTCCCTACGAACACTATTTGACAGGCCAGTAATTTGATCTACATCGACTGCCACTTGTGAGTTAGCGTCGATCGGAACTTCATCACCGGGTGTTGTGTTGTTGTTTTCGCCTTGATGATCAAATTCATTATCGTTGTACAATGGCGTAGATTGTGAATGCGACATAGCTGTACCGTAACCTGAAATCAGAGATTCTTCGAAGAGCAAGTGCAAAACAAGTTGCGTGACAAAAAATTGTATCAAACACTCACTATTATCCTTAGCCCCACGGTGGGCGCCAAACTGTTTACCCTTGGCTTCGGATAACAATTGAATTTATACGTGGTTTTAAGGATACGTGATTTAGTTTGATACAAATAACGAATAATATAATAAAAATTAAAGTCCATAAATAAATGGAGAAGAAATGCAAACCACAAGCCTTGGATAATCCTGGCCTTGACTGATTCCTCCAAGATGAACAGTGAATATAAACGAAATCAGATGAATAAAGTAATATATAAAATAACAAAAGCAGGCTTCTTTTCTTTGCATTGATGATTGTATTTTTTGTGATATCTTAGAACAATTACATTGCGCATTTATATAGTGTGGGGATAATCTTTTATACAAGGCAAGAATCTGTTTACAAGGTAAAATATCTCTTGATGTGCTGATTTAACAGTCTTATTGATTAATGTCGTGATTCCCGCCGAGATGCTTACTTATCACGGGATTTCTGGTCCTTTCGTCATTCAAATTTGATAACTTACCCTTGGGCATTTCCCGGAATCGATCTCAATAGGTTCATCTCGGGTACCACGGCTTCAAGTTCTGATTCGATGTTGTTTGGTCTCGACCTTCGATCTTTGATACCTCGATATTCCTGCTTCGATGTTATTCGGTCTCGCTCTTCGATCTTTGATATCTTGACCTCGGTTTACCGAGTAGTAATTACGATTGATACCAACCGTATAAATTAAAGCCCGATTTGTCCCCATGTAGGCGGTCCGAATTCGACTCGATACATTTATATTTTTTTTTTCATTTGTCCTGCATAATTATAAATAAATAAATTGGTAGACGTTATTTTTATTGAGTTGGACTGTTGAAGGTATAATGCGCAAAGTTGGAAACAAAAGTTTGCTTTCGCCGCATAAGCGGCATCCTTTTATATCGTTTCTTTCCAATTTTCCTCAAGCAATTGGGTTAAGGTAGTAAGTGATTGAAGTAAACTAGAGGGAAAAATTTAATTAAAAGATGACTGTTAATTGGAAGTGTCTCTTTAGAAATGTGTGTTTTGTTTCTTAACAGACATGTCTTAAAAGACACCTAATCATATTATAAATACATGTCTTTGCAACCATACGCATACGATTAATTAAAAAAATAACTGTCAGATTCTTCTTCCTTCTCTACAAAAACTCACAACTTTGTTCTTGAGGGAAATTCAAATTATTATTGGAATATAGATTTCATTTGGCTTTGTAAAATTATGGAGAAATTTTGCTACGAAACCCATGCAGTAACATCGTGGGGACTTAAATTCTGTAAGACAAAAATTACTCTATCAAAGTCAGTCTTTTTTATTACCACAAATTCTACTTTTCCTAACAAATTCTACAACAAATGGAAGACAAGACTTTCTTTCTAATTTTACCACCATAATCATTATTTTATGTGTACTATTTGTTTCAATTGATAAAATTAATTTGTGTTGTCAAAGTAATTGCTATTAGATAAAATTTGTTAGTTTGGACATGTAAACATGCTCTGTCCATATGAAATAATTAGACCAAAGGAGGATTTTTTTTTGGGGCCAGATAATGAATAGTCATCAATATATGATACATTTGTAGAATGTTCAGTCAAGCTTCTTCCACGGGCGAAAATAATTTTTTTTTTAACTTGAAGTGTTTGGTTAAGCTTTTTGGGAAATAAAATGCTTGTAAGTAATTTTTGAAAAGCAAAAAAAAACTCTCCCTATAAGCATAAGCAGTTCTAACTTTTTTTCTTATCAAAAATATCTTTAGAAAAATATGATATACACCATATAACTTTACTTATTTTAAACCTAATACTAAGGATATTTCTCTAGCAGGCAAATCAGTCGATCAAAAATACTTTAAGGGTTTCTCCCTCATGCTTCTCTCCAGCTAGCAAATATGTCGATCCAACTTGAAATTTTTCGATCAATCTATAATTTTTCTCAGGGTATGGAGTTTCTAGCCTTTTATTCTTGTGCATTATTTTTTCCTTCAAATATATGACTTATTTTATTATATTTTGTATTGAAAAACGATTGGTCCATGTTTTTGTTTCTCATGAATCGAAGAATTTCACCTATTAATTTTTTTGTCCATGTTTTTCTTTCTCAAGAATTCCTTCATGTGTCTTTTGCGGCATCAAAATAACTTTTAATCTCAACTATTATCACGCCTCAAAATGCATTTAGTCATGATGTCTTCTAACTCAACCCGTTAGGTAAGCTAAATAACAGCCAACACAACTCAAATAAAAATAAAAGAAATCAATAAGTGAAATAATTGAATTTCTGTAACGACCCAACCGGTCGTTTTGAACTCTAGCATGTCGTTCGGCTGTTTGAGATCTTGATTAGATTTACTTCATGTATTATGACTTGCACGTGTAGTCAGATTAGATTTTCGGGAGGATCAGAGTTGGTTTGAAAGAATAATTCTCAATTCGGAAGCTTTGAGTTGGAAGACTTGACCAAGATTTGACTTTTGGGTAAATGACCCCGGATCAGAGTTTTGACTGTTCCATTAGGTCGGATGAAGGCTTTGGACTTAGGCATATGTCCGGATTTAGATTTGGAAATCCGTAGGTTGATTTGATATTTTTTGGCAAAAGTTGGAAGATTGAAGGTTTAGAAGGTTGATAGGTTTGATCGAGAGTTGACTTTGTTGATATCGGATCGAGATTATATGTGATTAAATTGAATCATTAGTTCCGTATTGTAATTAAGGAACCATAGAAACAAGAATGGTCGAATTCCGAGGTCGTATGAGAGAGTTAGCCCATTTTCATGTTGGAAAAGATTGATGGTTTCTAGTGCACGCTTTGTTCATAGCGATCGCGAGGGAGGTCTGCGATCGTGAAGAAGGAAATATGGTTGACCGGTCAACACAAAAATTTGCTCTTCACAAACGCAAAGATGTCCTGCGAAGGCGAAGAACAAAAATCACTTGTAGAATGTTTTAAATGGGCAGACCAAGCATTTTAGTATTTTGAGTATATCTTGAGTTCTAGAGCTCCGTTTGAGGTGATTTTTGCGGCGTTGTTCTAGTCTCAACAAGGCGATAAATATATAACCTCTATTTTGATATTTTTATGTAACTATTTCTGCTGGGTATTATTTTTATCCGTATTTGAATTGTAGAAATTAGGATTTTGAGTCCCAAAGTTGAGAAATGACAAATCCTTGATTTGAGGGTCAATTCATAAACGAAATTGGATGATTTTCTAGATAGAGATTTTATAAGTTATGGGTGATATTTATTTTTGATAATTTTTGAAATCCGGGCACGTGATCCCGAGGGTTGATATTATTGACTTTCCGAATGGAGTTGAGAATCGTTATAAATTGATTAGTTATGAGTTTTGGGGTATATTTTTATTGGTTTGCGCATTTTTTGACTAGCGTCGGATCGATGGGCATCAGTTTCAGGTATTAAAGAGGCATTGGAGCTGGTTATAGAACTTCGAAGTGAGGTAAGTCTCCTGTCTAACCTTTTTAGGAAAAATTTGCCCCTAGGTGTTATTTTTATTATGTGTATATGTTGTGGGAGCTACGGACGTATGAGGTGACGAGTGTCCGTGCATATGCTAGAATTCCTGATTATGTCTGGGTAGATTTAGACTCACGCCATGCTTTAATTGTTCTATTTGAGTTAATCTTCCCTATTTAAATGCTTTAATTTTCATTTAGCCTGAGTTTAGACTCACATGGAGTATCGGACATGCTATTTTAGATACTTGACGAGCAGCTTGATTAGCGGTGGAAATTGTATTTTCCTTTACAAATTTCTTCCGCGTTGTGCGAATTCGTCTGATAGTTTTTCTTGAATTTTACAACTCACATGTATATTCGTGAGTGGGTCAGTGACCCATCAAAGTTTCATATTCTAATGGGATCAGGCTGAACACCTCAGCAATACTCTTATGGGATCGGGTCGTTCGCCTCGACGGTATCATGTAACACACTCTTATGGGATCAGGCCGTGCGCCTCGGCAGAGCAACATATTCTTATGGGATCAGGTCGTTTGCATTGGCAGGATTATATATCATACTCTTATGGGATCGGGCCTTTCGCCTTGGCAGTTCTATGAATTACTCTATTGGGATCGGGTCGTTCTCCTCGGCAGTTCTATGAAACACTCTTATAGGATGGGGCCGCTCGCCTCGGCAGAATCGTGCGAAATACTTGATAAGGAGTCCGCGTACTCATGAGTTTCCTGACTTGAGATGTGACTGTTGGTTTGGTATTGAACATTACGTATTCATTTGAGGAGGTATCCGATAATTGAAGACTTTCTGTTCACTATTCAGCTGTATATCGTACTATTTGCCTATATCTGTTCTCATTGTTTATTTACTATGTTTCATACTTGTATACTTTATTATATTTGATTTACTGGACCACTAGTAAGTGTCAATGTCGACACCTCCTTACTACCTCTTCAGGGTTAGGCTAGATACTTACTGGGTACGCGTTGATTTAAGTACTCATGCTGCACTTCTACACTAAATGTGCAGGATCTAACAGGTTGATTTGGTGGTCATTTGGGCGCGTAGACGCATCTGCTGAGGAGACTTTGTGGCTTTGTGGTAAGCCACATTCCATGCTACGATTCGCAACACACAGAGTCTCCATCATAATTATTTATTTTATTTAGTCTATCTTGTATTTCAGACATATGTTGTATTGTTATTGTACTTTCTAGTAGATGCTCATGCACTTGTGACATCGGATTTTGGGATGTTCTAGAATTTATTTATGATTTTGTTTACCATTGACACACTTTTACTTTATATTTCATTCAAATTGTATGTATTTACGGTTTTCTTAATGCATTGATTTTCCTATTTCATAAGATAACGATTACATAAATAATAAAATGAATAACTAAGTTGATAGTTCATTGTTGGCTTGTCTAACGATGACGTTGGGCGCCATCACGACCTATAGTGGGTTTTGGGTCGTGAAAATTTCTATACATTAACCCAGGGATTGGTAGTACAAGTCAAGAACCACTAAGACTTAGATTTACAAGCTGGTAGAGATAAATATAACATCTGTTTAAAATATACATAAAAAAAATTTAAATCTAAAACTACCAAGGACAAGTGGTAGCTATATCCAGAAAGCAAGTATATCTTCAGTGCCAACTCCCGTCATCCACAGCATCTCAGCTCCAAGATCTGCTCACAAGGTGCAAAAGTGTAGTATGAGTACAACTGGCCCCATATACTTAATAAATAACAAACTTAACCTCAGGTTGAAAGCAGTGACGAGTTTGGAAGAAGGGTAGTGTCCAATACCAATGATCAATAACAATACATGACATAATAATGACGGTAACAGTAAATAATTCAAAAGGTGTCATATTCAGCTCGATCACAATTACTGTAAATTAGACATGCTTTACAAGTGAAATAGTTATGCCCAAATCTTTCACCGATATCACTAAAATATGAATTTATCAGAGAACTGTGGTTTTTTCCCAAACTTTCAACAACAAATAAGACATTTCGCTAACCAAAGCATGAGAAAAATACATCTTTATGCCTACATGTCAAGTCAATAACACCAAGTTTCCATCTAGCATGAGAAAAATATATCTCTATGCTTACATGTCATGTATACATGTCAAGTCAATAACATCACGTTGCCATCTAGTATGAAAAAAATACATCTCTATGCATATATGCCAAGTATAAATGTCAAGTCAATAACACTATCTTGCAATCTAGCATGGGAAAAAAATACATCTCTATGCCTACATGTTAAATATGCATGTCAAGTCAATAATATAACAGTGAAATCATCAAGTACACTCACTCTCAGCATACTCAAGGTGCCTGGCTCAAATGGCCATTACCGTCATACGCACAGTCACTCAGCACTGTACGCGTACCTGGCAAAAATGCCCCTCACCAAAGTACATATATATCATTTTGCCTATGCTCACTGTAATATCAGACTCCGAAGGGGCGGATACTGGCCCTAGAGCTAATTAATATCACATAGTTTAATAGTGGGGCCTGGTGCATGCGTCGCCCCTAATCAATACTATTTAGCCCAAATGTGGAACCTAGCTTACACGTCATCTCAATATCAATATAACCGTTGCGGCATGCAACCCGATCCAAATATAAATTCATTGTGGTGTGCAACCCGATCCAACATAGCTCACAACATGGCTCTATGGCCCACATTAGTCATCAGTCCGCTCAAGTCTATATATGCTAATATCTCACAGAAATATAATCTAAATATATTACACTGAATACAGTGATGTGCCACAAATACAGATATAACATGCGGATATAACTATCATGATTGAATAATATGACTACGGTGAAGGCAAATAGCTCAGCATAGAAAGATAGTCCTATCATGTTTCAAACATTGACGTAGATAGCCTAGACATGATTTCTAGCGTGAACAATAACTCACACAATCATACAAATGGAGAACACATGATGAAAGGAACATGATAGCAAAACAAGGCATCAAATAGCCTAAGAACTACCCGAATTATATTACACTGGTGCAGGCACACACGCCTGTTACTTAACACGTGCGTCAACCCCAGAACATCTCAATTATTATAGTTCTTAGGTATTATTACTCTCAAATCCATGTTCAGATATGTTACTTACCTCGAACAAGCTAAGACAATACCAAACGAGCCAAACCAACATTCTAGAAATGTCATCCTGTGCGAATCGACCTCCGAACAGCTCGAAACTACCCCAAAGCAACTCAAAAATATCAAATAATGCCATAGGGAACAAACCCAAACGATAAAGATCGAATCTGTAATTAAATACTCAAAGTCAACTAAAAAGTTAAGCCGGGCCCGTGCCTCGAAAACCCGTAAAACCTCACAAATTTTGATATCCCATTCCAATACGAGTCCAACCATGTTAATTTCACTCAAATCCGACTCCGAATCGATTTTCAAGACCTAATTATTCACATTATAAAAATATTGACTAAAACCCCTAATTTCTCTTTTAAAATTAAATTCCAAAATCAATGATAAAATCATGTAAAATAGTCAAATAAAAGTCAAAAATACTTGCCCTAATCCAAGTCATGAAAACGCCTCAGAATCACCCAAATCCGAGCTCTAGATCTCAAAATGTGATAAAATGATCAAAACCTTCGAAATAGAGTACTTTATAAATCCACTCAGTTATATTCACCGCGATCGCGGCATATCCCTTGCGATCCTGCTGAAGAAAAAATGGAACTGCCTAAAATACACAACATGTAAGCGACACAGTGTTACAACCCATATCCACACGTGTTAGTTCATGCCATATGTTATTTAACATAAATCCAAGAAGTAATTATCTTTGAGATGATAAGAAGTTAATCCTATTGGTCATAAGTGATATAAGGGTGTACAAGGGTGATTAACAAGTATTAGGAGTTAAACGAATCAATGATGTTGTAACTCATATTTTCGGATAAACCTAGAGGTGCTTAATATACTCAAGAGGTTTTTTTTAAGGTATTTGAATCATATAATATCCGTATCATAAGTCTTGAAGTCAAACGAGTTATGAAACAATGTCGACAAAAGTTGTCGCACCTTAGGTTCATAGTTTTACTTAAACATTAGGTCAAATGTTTCTAAGCATTTCTCCCAATTTACAAGGAATTACCGGGTGATCTACTTATCAAATTAAATATCTATGAGTCTAGCTTCCAACGCATTAAACCGTTTTTCAATACGATCTTGGAGTATAGAGATAATTGTATTTTCGTAGACCTGCGCAGATTAGGTGACAAGTAGGTGCATCACCTACTTGCCAAAATTAAAGGACAAAATTAAAAGTCCCAAAGTCGGCCAAGAGAAGACTTTTAAGGGATTATAAACTTAGTTATTTTACCCTTATTTTAGACCTTCAAAACCAAATTGAACCCCTGCAACCCCTCCCCAAAAATCCCGCACAAACCCTAATCGATTTTCCCTCTCTTTCAAGTTCTAATTGGGGGTGAAACCTAGAATTTGAAGAACCAAGGAAAGGGCTGAGTTATCCAACAAGTAAGTTAAGTTTACTGCTCTCTTTCATACATTTTTTCTCCTGTGAATTCATGGTAATTCGTTCTATACATGTAAGAACTCACTGGACGGTGATCGGAAGCCGTGAGTTCAAGTTATTCACTTGTAGCGGACTGTTTTGTGGATTGTTTTGTGTTATTGTTGGGCTACGTGTTTTACTACTGTTTTGTGGAGTTTTGGAGGAAGAAAGGTGTGGAGAAACACCATATGGATTAAGGGTTGTGGGCTGATAGTTCTTCATAACATTTCCGGGTTGTTTGACACGACTACGGTGGCCATCGTATGGATGAAGTGATTAGCTTGTGCGTGGACTGTTTTGGGAGGCTCAATACGATTATTGTTGATGTTGTTTGGGCTATTTGGTGATCGTTTTGAATTGTGTGAATTCATATATATATAGGGGAGGTGCTGTCCGTTTCATCGTAAAATAGGTTGTGGTCGAAACATAATAGTTATGACGCTTAAATAATAACGATAGTAACGTTTCTCTTATTGTAGACTAAGGAGTTGTGACAGTTGCATAGCTTGAGATTGGGGCAGTATATACAAGGTATGTGGGGCAGTATATTCCTTCTTTTGCACGACTGCGATGGTACTTGATGTAATGAACGAGCTTCCAAAGAAACTCTACTCTTAGAAGCTAGCAGTACTTACATTGTTCCCCCTCTTTTGGAACGATTGACGTTGATGTTGCTTCTCTTGTTCTTATGTTATCAATGTTGTTGGTACTTCCTCATTATTATAAGGTTTATGGTGAAGAGTTGGTCCTCATAACCTGTACAGAGGATACCAACCTTACGTCACTCCATAAGGCTTAGAACATATTTTCATCAGTCGAGCATGCATTATATATATGTATATATTTTACTCTACCGAGCCGCGCTATTGTCAGCCGGGTACGGCACCTATTGTGCAACCACTGATCAGTTGGATTTTACCGAGCTCCACGTGGCCGGGTATGATTCAACCGAGCCTTATGATGGCCGAGTACATTTTTACCGAGCCTATTACGGTCGGGTATGATATGATGATTATGATGCCCACAGAGGCGTATGTTTTAAAAGTTTATGTATATATACATATGTATCATGCATTTCATGTAGTATCCCTCAGAGGTACCCATATGTTACAGGTTGTATATTCTCTATCCCTGCTTACATTACTATTCGTACTTATGGTTTCCTGCCTTACATACTCAGTACTTTATTCGTGCTGACGTCCTTTTATTTGTGGATGCTGCATGTCGTGCTGCAGGTCCTAATAGACAGGCAGGGGTAGCTCCCCCACCACAGTAGGCTGTCCAGTTCAGCGGTGATTGGCGAGATCCCTTCTCCGGACTTGTCGTGGTCTGTGTATGCATTTTTGTTATAAACATTATAGGTATGTCGGGACCCTGTTCCGGCTATGTTGCAGTACTTATGTACCTTTAGAGGCTCATAGACAGGTGTCGACTCATGTATAGGTTGGTATGCCTTGTTGGCTGGTTTTGTTTGTATAGTCTTTCATGGTAGCGTGGTAGCTCGTACCTTATATATAGTTTCTTGATTGTCTGGTCATCCCATGTTTTGTATGTTCATGCTATCATATTTTATTGTTGGTTGTCCATGATACATGTTTACCATTTATATTGATCTCATCAGCCCTAAAAGATAATAAAGAAGGTTAGATAAAATGTACGTTGGTACTCGGCAAGTATGGTCGGGTGCTAGTCATGGCCCTCTAGTTTGGGTCGTGACAAACATGGTATCAGAGCCAGTCTGTCCTAGGGATTGTCTATGAGCCGTGTCTAGTAAATTCTTGATTATGGATGTATAGCGCGCCACATTAATAATCTGGAGGCTAATATTCATCTCGTTTTCTTTCAGCGATGCCTTCAACTAGGAAGCAAACAATTAGTAGACGACTTGATACAGCTGCGGGAGAGGGTACCAGTCAGGTGCCCAAAGCCAGAGCAGGCCAAAGTGAGGCTCAGAACGAGATGTCGTCTCATACCTCATCTACTCCGTCTCCTCCAGAGGATATTAGGAGGCACCCAACACCTCCAGTTCCTCCCTTCGGCACTACACACCAGGATATGTGGAGTGCTTCGCAGTTATTGACTAGCTTGGTAGTTGCTCAGGCTCAGAGGTAGAATACAGGTGCTGCTGATAAACCAGTTAGTACGAGAGTTCGTGATTGTATTAATTTAGACCCTCCAATGTTTACCGGATCAGACTCCAAGGAGGACTCGCAGACTTTAATTGACCAGGTTCATCGTACACTGCGGATTATGCATGTTAGTGATACAGATGCAATAGAGTTGGCTTCTTATCGGCTACGGGATTTAGCGGTTCTCTGGTATGATAGTTGGGAGAGATCCAGGGGTTCGAACGCTCTTCCAGCTGTGTGGAAGGAATTTTCTGAGGCCTTTCTTCATCACTAATTGCCAGTTTAGATACGACGAGCTAGAGCTGATAAGTTCTTGAAGGTATTCTAATGACTTCAAAGGCAGCGTCAAGCCCTAGTCTTCGAGGAGTTCGGCGCCACCTGTAGCTAGTGCTCCTCCACAGTTTCAAAGACCTCGATATGATCAATTTACCTATTCTGGTCCAGGTCAGAGTTCGTGGGCATCAGGCTCGCAACCTCACAGGGATACTAGTCAGACGAGACACCCAACACCACGTTGTGATCAGTGCGGCAAGGCGCACTTTGGACTGTGCCGTCGAGGTTTTAATGCATGTTATTCTTGCGGACAGTGTGGCCATATGATGCGGGATTGTTCTAACAGAGGAGGTGACGGTATGGCTCAGCCGACTGGATCTGTGTCTGGTTCTTCCTCATCAGTTCGACCTCCAGCACGGGGTTTTCAGCAGTCGACAAGTTTTGGTAGATGTAGAGGTGCAGGGCCGAGTTCGAGTGGTGCCCAAAATCAAACCTATGCTCTAGTAGGTCGACAAGATCTCGAGTCGTCTCCAGATGTTGTTACAGGTATATTGTCTGTATTTTCTTATGATGTATATGCGCTGATTGATTCGGGATCTACATTATCATATGTTACACCCTTTGTGGCTAATAAGTTTGGCCTTGAACCTGAATTGATAAGTAAACCCCTTGCTGTATCTACTCCAACAGGAGATTCTGTGATTGCTAGAAGGGTATATAGAGGTTGCACTATGACGATTTGTAGACATCAAACCTCGGCAAATTTAGTTGAGTTAGAAATGGTTGATTTCGATGTGATAATAGGAATGGACTGGTTGGCCTCATGCTATGCAAATGTTGACTGTAGTACGAAGATGGTTAGGTTTCAATTTCCTGGTGAACCCATCATTGAATGGAAGGGGAACATTGCTACACCAAAAGGTAGGTTTATTTCCTATCTTAAGCCAAGGAAAATAATCTCAAAAGGTTATATTTATCATCTTGTTCGCGTTAGGGATGCAAAGGCGAAGCCGCCTACTCTACAATCAATCCCCGTGGTCAATAAATTTCCAGATGTTTTCCCAGATGAACTCCCAAGCCTTCCTCCTGAAAGGGAGATTGATTTTAGCATTGATGTGTTGCCTGACACTCAACCGATCTCTATCCTTCCATACAGAATGGCCCCGGCAGAGTTGCGAGAGTTGAAGGCGCAGTTGAAGGACTTGCTGGATAAGGGCTTCATTAGGCCTAGCACTTCACCTTGGGGTGCGCCAGTCCTATTCGTACGGAAGAAAGATGGGTCGTTACGGATGTGTATCGACTATCGACAGATGAATAAGTTTACTATAAAGAACAAGTATCCACTTCCAAGAATTGACGACCTTTTTGACCAACTCCAGGGTGCCAAGTATTTCTCCAAGATTGACTTACGTTTAGGGTATCATCAGGTGAGGGTTAAGGAGAAGGATATTCCAAAGACGGCCTTCCGGACAAGATATGGGCACTTTGAGTTCTTGGTGATGTCGTTCGGGCTAACAAATGCCCCAGCAGCTTTTATGGATCTCATGAATACTATATTCAGGCCCTATCTTGATGTGTTCGTGATCGTATTCATTGATGACATTCTGGTGTATTCCCGTTCGAAGGCGGAACATGCAGGCCACTTGCAGATAGCATTACAGACGCTTCAGGATCATAAGTTATATGTTAGGCTCTCCAAATGTGAATTCTGGCTGAACTCAGTAGTATTCCTTGGCCATGTGATATCTGACAAGGGTATTAGTGTCGATACTCAGAAGATCGATGCAGTAAAGAATTAGCCGAGACCTACAACACCATCAGAAGTCCGCAGCTTCCTAGGGCTAGCAGGATATTATAGGCGGTTTGTAGAAGGGTTTTCCTCTATATCAGCACCATTGATTAAGTTAACACAGAAAGCTACCAAGTTCTAATGGTCTGATGCTTGTGAACGTAGTTTTCAGGAGCTGAAGAATCGATTGACATCCGCCCCAGTGCTCACTCTTCCCAAAGGAACAGAAGGTTATATGGTATATTGTGATGCCTCAGGTATAGGTTTGGGGTGCGTATTGATGCAGCATGGGAAGGTGATTGCTTATGCATCAAGATAATTGAAGAAGCATGAAAAGAATTATCCAATCCATTATCTGGAATTGGTTGCAGTAATACATGCTTTGAAGATATGGCGGCACAACTTATACGGCGTCCATGTTGACATCTACACAGATCACAAGAGTTTACAATACATCTTCAATCAGAAGGAGTTGAACTTGAGGCAGCGTAGGTGGCTCGAATTACTGAAAGAATACGACGTCGAGATATTGTATCATCCCGATAAAGCCAATGTTATGGTAGACGCTCTCAGCCGTAAGTCAATGGGAAGCTTAGTACACATTGAAGCAGGTAGATGGGGGTTGACTAAAGAGCTTCATCAGCTAGCCAATATGAGAATCAGATTATTAGACTCTGATGACGGAGGTATTACTGTACATAATACATCAGAATCATCTTTGGTAGCCGAGGTAAAAGCACGGCAATATGAAGATCCTATCTTAGTACGATTGAGAGAGAGCATTCAGCAGTGTAAAATTATGGCTTTTGAGATTGGAGGAGACGGGGCATTGAGATACCAGGGCTGATTATGTGTGCCTAATGTGGCAGGGTTGCAAGAGAAGATTATGAATGCGATTCATCAATCCCGATATTCCATCCATCCCGGCTCGACAAAGATGTATCATGACATCAAAGAGCACCATTGGTGGGATAGCATGAAGAAGTCTATTGCAGAATTTGTAGCCCAGTGTCCCAATTATCAACAAGTAAAGATAGAACATCAGAAACCCGGTGGATTGCTTCAGAATATAGAGATTCCGACTTGGAAATGGGAGGTGATTAATATGGACTTCATTATTGGATTACCTCGCTCTTATCATAAGTTTGACTCCATCTGTGTGATAATTGATCGACTTACAAAATGTGCCCATTTTCTGCCAGTTAAAACAACTTACACGGCTAAAGATTATGCGAAGTTGTATATCAAGGAGATTGTTAGGCTTCATGGTGTGCCGGTATCTATTATATCAAACCGAGAAGCTCAATTTACGGGTAACTTTTGGAGGTCTTTTCAGAAGGGTTTAGGCACACAAGTGAATCTCAGCACTGCATTTCATTCGCAAACTCACGGACAAGCTGAACTTACCATTCAGACACAGGAAGATATGTTACGAGCATGTGTTCTAGATTTTAAGGGAAATTGGGATGACCATCTTCCACTCATAGAATTCGCCTACAATAATAGCTACCATTCCAGTATTAAAATGGCCCCATACAAGGCACTATACGGGAGGAGATGTAGATCACCAGTTGGATGGTTCAAAGTCGATGAAACAGAATTATATGGGCCAGATTTGATTCACCAAGCCATTGAGAAGGTGAAGGTAATACAGGAACGATTGAGGACGGCACAAAGTAGGCAAAAGTCTTATTCCGATGTCCGACGTCGTGATCTGGAGTTTGAGGTTGGTGATTGGGTTTTCCTGAGGATCTCACCAATGAAGGGTGTTGTGCGTTTTGGGAAGAAAGGTAAGCTGAGTCCAAGGTATATCGGTCCGTATAAAATTCTTCGACGAATTGGACATGTTGCTTATGAATTAGAATTGCCATCCGAATTGGAATTTGTCCATCCGGTATTCCATGTATCTATGTTGAGGAAATGTATTGCAGACCCTTCTCGAGTCGTCCCTATCAAAGATGTACAAGTTACAAAGGATCTATCATATGAAGAAGTGCCAGTGGTTATATTAGATCGACAAGTCCGCAAGCTGAGAACAAAAGATGTAGCTTCCGTCAAAGTATTGTGGAGGAACAAGAATATGGAAGAAATGACATGGGAA
>MCJB01048679.1:37950-83760 GCA_002018475.1 Nicotiana obtusifolia | reverse complement strand
ATATATATATATATAAATATTAAAGTTATATTCGATATATATATATAGTATAATATAGTATAGTATATATATACTAAATGTATTGCACGCACGCTCCGTAGTACACTTAACTACATGTTAATCCCTTGTATTACAAAAGCGTTAACGGCTTACATTTATATTATTTAGACATGCAGTAAATACAAAAGTGAGTTTAATTTTGACAAAATGTTGACATGAAAGAGACCAAATGTGGTCGCAAATATATATACTTTCACATTTGCGACCAACATTGGTCGAAAAAAGAAAATCTGATTTATTTAAATTTTCTAGATAAGCGACCAACGTCGCTTATGTCCCCCAAAAATTACCCCTTAACAAGCGACCAACGTTGGTCGCAAATTGCAAATCGGATATATTTTTATTTTCCACATAAGCGACCAACGTTGGTCGCAAATTGTAAACGTGGGTCCAGTTTAGCGACCAACTTTAGTCGCAAATTGTGAAATTTCTTTGACCAGATTAGTCTGACCAGTCCGGTTAACATGTTGACGAATTTGGCGACCACGTAGGGACCAACTCTGGTCGCTAATTGCTTTAAGTTTATTTTTTTATTTTTTTTACTAGTTTTGCGACCAATGTTGGTCGCTTTTTTTGGCAGACCAACGTTGGTCGCTAATTTTTGGTCGCTTTTTTGCTGTTTTCTAGTAGTGTGTGCTAGCTCTGCCACAGTTTCTACTATACCTTGCTTTCTATGGCTTATCTATGCTGCAAAAGTGGATGGCCTTTATATCACCTTCTGAATTGCTTAAGAGTGTCCTTGAACTAGTCAATTTCAGGATGTAATAGATGTTTAACCATTCATTTTAACTGTGGTTGATAGATTTCTACTATCTGTGATGAAGTGAAAGTTACAGAGAGATTACAAGGTAACTCTTCGTTATCGGACCTCGTGCATCAATGTAACAAAAATGGGGAAAGCACTTTTGTACAAACCTCATTGATCCCCTGTTTACAGTTGATTGTCAAATATCCTTTTCATAATACATGTCCCTATTCCAAACTATATTACACGACCTAATATTGAAAAGGTACAACAACAAACCTAAATAAAAAGAAATGAAAGAGGGAAAAAAACAGTATGTACTGGCTTCGAAAACTGGGAAATAGCTAAAGTAATCTCTTTAACAAAATCTACAATCACTCCCTCAACACCCATCATGTATTGCAAGTGAACCACCTCCTGCTCATTGCTGCAATTGTATAAATTGTATTTCTGTTATTACTACACTAGGTCTTTAAACTACAGTCTAATCACTTCTTTTTATTAACTGCAAGATGTCAAACTTACTTTAGCTGGCCATACGTCAAAATGGAAAGATTGGATTCTTTAATTTTCGCTACCATCGTTGGATTTCTTAAAATGGCTTTGACCTCTGAGACAATTCCTTGTAGACCACCTTCTAAGCACAACTTAATTGCCTCATCCAATGAGTTCCTTCTGATGTCGGAATAAATTTCAGATCCTCCATTTGTTAGGAAGAAAGCCTGGATGGTCATAGATGACACATTTCAAGAAATGCTCGAACAAAATGTCCAATCTAAGAAGTTAGTTCGGCGTAGTTATGGAACTGCAAATGTCATTGCTCACCGGATAAGTGGTCTGCTGCTTCCTGATCAGTCGAGCTGCATCTGGTTGAAAGCTTGAGAACATAATGCACCTGCCTTTGCCGTGCTTGAATACTACCTGGCTCATAGTATGTTATACAAAAAATGTTAGCACAATTTTTAGTGTCATAGGAAAAGAAGAGATGCTACTTCTGTCAAATGATTGCTAGCCATTGCACTACCTGCAAAACTGCTTGAATAACACGAACAAGTTCTTCTTCTTTATAACTTCTGTTATCATCAAACTTAAACTCTATGTTAAATCCTACAGACTGACTGGCATTCTCGAACACATCTTCTAGCGTACAGAATCGATCATCCTCGTCAACTTTCCATTCAAAGATTCTCCCATCTTTCGTTTTTCTGAATAAAGGTTTTTCAACCTATTTAAGAAGAGTATCAGTACAGTTTTACAAACTTGGAACCCTTTATAGCACAAAGAGCGAAGAATCCATTACGTTTGTTGAGGCATTCTGAGGTCCATATGAAAGAAACTCCGCCAAAGAGAGGTTTGTTACTCTTTTCTCAATCAACTTGCCCTGAAAAAGTAATTACAATGTCCATATTAAGAGTCAGGACATCCTCAAGTTAATATATTTAAGCATTGATTATAATGGATTTTCTGTAAAACCAACCTCTTCTTGTGTAAGAATGAAGATATCATGGAAAATGACAGGATGGCCATCTCTTGTTACCTACAAAAAGATTTTGATACACAGTTTCATCTATGGTTCTTTGCTTGCCTGTTATATTTTGGAAGCAAACCTACCAAGAACCGGGGCTGATTTTGAAAGGAGGAGAAAAATTGAAAGATAAAGAAAGAATCAGTGCCTTCATTGAGTTCAAATATGATACACAAATCACAATATGAAAGAAGAAAATATTTAGCTCACACAAATTCACAAGTAGATGTTGCCATCGTGTGATTGTTGAATGACAATGTAAAATAACTAGAGATAAAAATCCATGTTACTTCTATATATAGTAAGCATTTCTTATAAGATACAACGGAACCCTGTTTGCCGTATTATCAAACTTTAGTTGTTAAGGTAGAATCCGCAAATCTTAGGATTGAACTTCTATCAATGCTTTTGCCTCTCTCTTCAAATAGATAAATACATAAATACTCGGGTTACAAAATGAAATGATGAGATCGGAATACAAAGATCAAAACATCTAAATTGTGGTGAGAATTCGGATCAGTTCTTCAAAAAATTTAACAGTGTTTTGTAAATTAGACACAGTATAAATAGTATTATACGCTATAATTTTATGAGGATTAAAAATATTAACAAAAAATTAAAAGTTTCGGTAAATACTTATATAAGAAAAAAAACTACTTATTTGACCAAGTAAATGATGTGTTATTGATAGGTTTTTGTGACAAATTTGGACACCACCTGCCGCATATACGCGGTGGCTCGTGTCGTTTCTAGATGTTGACGGTAACCAAAGGCTATTTTAAACTCTTTCCAACAGTTTCCCAAAAAGGATCAAAAACAATTCTCAACGCCTCTGCCATGTAATAATAATAATAATAAGCTAAATTACTCAAAGTTGTGTTGACACGTAAAAAAGCTAGTAGTAATATTCAACCACCGAAAACAGAATTAAAAAAAGAAAATTGAAAAATGCATGATTTTGAGGGTTATCGCCTCACCTGAACATCAAATTCGATGAAGTCGACGTTGAATTTAGCAGCTTCGTCGAATGAACGCAACGTATTCTCTTTAATTGCTTTTGATCTCCTATCACAAGATTGCAATATGTTCATTCCACTTCCTCTATGTCCCATCACTACAAACTTATTCTCCTTTAAAAGGAATGTTGCCATTTTTCTCCTCTCACCAACATCATCTTCCCCTATTTGCATGTTAAAAAATCATCTCAAGGAAATAAGGTAAGGGGAAGAAGGCTGAAAGAAACCAAGAAATGGAGGAGTTAATTACCATTGTAGAGGGCATATGTGACATTATTTTCATGGAATTGATCAATGTATGGAACTTGAGAAACTGGAACTGCTTTAAGAGCCATTTTCTTAATTTTGGAGATTACGATTGAGGAAAAATCAGGAGTTTTTGGGACAAATGAAGTATTCTATTTCTATTGCTTTTTGCTTTTTGCGTCTTCTTTATGGTGGGTATTTAAAGGATTGCAAAAGTTTTATTACTTCATAGTAAAACCGTGTTTCATATTTATACCCGCAAAACGCGTACGGTTCTACTCTTTAACTTTTGGAGTTTTTCCCTCTGAATTTTCCTCTTTTATTTTCTTTCTTATTTTAAAATTAGATTATTGCTTACATTGAAAAACCATGAAAACGAGATAAATTAACCGCGTATTTTTGAAGTCATCTTCTCTATCCACGTAGAAATATTCCAAGCAGAGTTGGATGAATTTTCTTTTTGGTAGTGAAGACATACATTAAAAATTAAGAGTCATCACATAAGGAGACTAGTATGGGCGACATGGTGCCATTTTGTCTTTTTCAAAGGTAAATACAACAAAAGTACGAGGAGCATAAAATAACATTAAGCTTCCAAAAACGTCCGAGCAGCTTTCTTGCTTAGTCAGCTTATCTGCAACTTCATTTGCCTCCCTAGAGATGTGCTTCAGCGATGGGTCCTCCACCTCCTGTAATAGCCCTCTGCAATTATCAACCAGATTTTGATAATAGCAATCACTGTTAGTCATCATTTTAACTAAGTCTTTGCAATCAGATTCGACAACCAGTGAGTATAATCCTTTATCTTTAGCCAGTTTTAATCCGTGGAGTAAAGCTAGGGCTTCCATATATATGTTTGTAGCGTGCGGAATGGCCATACTGAAACCTAGTATCCAGTTACTGTTAATTATCTCTGAAAACCCCTCCAATGCTGCCCCTTCCTGGGTTTTCCATGCAAGACCCGTCTATGTTGAGTTTAAGGTGGTTAGGATCTGGAGGTTCGCATTCAATATATATGATGGATTTAGCTGGCTTTGTATGAAGGATTTCTGTCATGAACTTAAACTCTACTACTTTGTTAATGATGTGACTAGCTAACGCAAGAGTTTTATTCTTTTTAAAGAGGATGTCGTTCCTAGCTAACCAAAGATGCCAGAGGATAAAAGAAAGGGTTTCATTCCAGCTGATAAGATCGTTGAACATGCTTTTGGAGTTAAGCTATTTTTTCAACCACGTGGAGATATTATTAATGTTATTATGTCTGTGCTGAAAGTTGTGGTTGACGTTGATCCCCTCCCAGATACGCTTGGAGTACGTGCATCTGAAGAAGATATGCTCTATATCCTCTTTCTCTTTGCAGCAAATGTTACACACATCAGTATCGCTAATGTTTCTTCTAAAGAGCATGAGAGTGGTGAGGAGCCTAGCATGAACTACTAGCCATAAGAGAGCTTTATTCTTATTGAGCGCAGGGACTTTCCATAGCCAATTGTAGTCTATAGTGTCTTCCTAATTCTCATAAAGAGATGAGATGAGCTCGTAAGCCCCTTTAGTAGAGAAGGAATAATGATTCATGGTATTCCAGTTTGATTTATCCAATGATGGTAGCCCTTGCTTAATATAGGTGCTGTGAATTTTGTGCTTAATGCTAATAGGCAGATCAAAGGATAGGGTGTTCAGGTTTATAGTACCATTAACCAGGATAGTGGAGAGGGCTTGGTTTTGTTCATTCACCATTAGAAGGCCCAGTATAAGGCTTCTCAAGGGTTGTGAGTAATTAATCTATTTGTGTAACGATCCGACCAGTCGTTTTAAGCATTTATATTTTGCTTGGTAGTTTACGGGCATGAGTAGCTCCGTATGATATATTATGACTTATGTGAATCGTCGGGTTTTAGTTTTTAGGTTATTCAGAATCGATTTGGAAGAATGAATTTCATAGTTGAAGCTTTAAGTTGGAATAGTTGACCAAGTTTGACTATTGTATGTTTGACCTCGGATTGGAGTTTTGACAGTTCCGTTAGGTCTGGATGATGATTTTAGACTCGGGCATATGCCCGGATTTGCATTTGGATGTTCCTAGAAGGATTCGCAACTAATTGGCAAAAATTAAAAATTTGAAGAATTGAAAGTTCATAAGTTTGACCGGAAGTTGACTTCAATGGTATCGGATTCGGATTTTGGTTCCGAAAATTGGAATAGCTTCGTTATGTCATTTGGGACTTGTATGCAAAATTTGAGTTCATTCCGAGATGATTTGATATGTTTCGGTGCAAGTTTCGGAAGTTGAAAGTTC
Organism: Nicotiana obtusifolia; assembly: GCA_002018475.1. Taxonomy (NCBI): domain Eukaryota; kingdom Viridiplantae; phylum Streptophyta; class Magnoliopsida; order Solanales; family Solanaceae; genus Nicotiana; species Nicotiana obtusifolia. Next base: position 77,872 of record MCJB01048679.1, on the reverse strand, counting down.
AAAGTTCATTTGAGTTTGAATTGAGGTGCGATTGGCCGCTTCGATGTTGTTATGCGTGAGTTGAGGCCTCGAGTAGGTTCGCGTTATGTTATTGGACTAGTTGGTATATTCGGGGCGGGGTCCCGAGTGGCTCGGAAGAGTTTCGGACGTGGTTCAGATCGTTTGGATTAATTTTTGGCTAAGGCTGCTGGTGTAGGATCTAGTGTGATCGCACCTGCGGCTGGTTTTGCACAGGTGCGATGGTCGCAGAAATGACAAAGGAGTCACAGAAGCGAGGCGTGAATTGGGCGAGGAAGATCGCAGAAGCGGACTTGAGGGCGCATCTGCGCGTCCACAGAAGCGGAAGTCTAGCCGCAAAAGCGACGTGTATCACAGAAGCGTGAGTTTTAGCGCACCTGCGTGTGCGCATAAGCGGAAAAATTCCATAGGTGCAGAAGGGCTGAACTTCATAGGGCTTCATAGAAGTGATATTTGCCCACAGAGCGGAGGTCGCAGATGCGACAATTTGACCGCATATGCAGAAATGCTGCGCAGAAGCTATATATCGAGGTCTTGGGTTCTTTTATCATATTTTGAGATATGGGATTTGGATTGAGGCAATTTTGGAGGCAAATTTCATCACAAGGATTGGGATAATTGTTCTAAACTCGGTTTTGATTATATTTCAAGATTTTATCTTCATTTTTGGTAATTGGATTATGAGTTTTAAAGTGAAAATTGGGGATTTTTGTCTAAAACTTCATAAAGAGAATTTTTGAGTTTTGAACATCGATTCGAAGTCGGATTTGAATGAAACTAGTATGGTTGGACTCGTAATTGAATGGGTTGTTAGATTTTGTGGTTTTTATCGGTTCCGAGGCGCGGACCTGAGTTGGGCTTTTGGGTTGATTTCGGGTTTTTGATTATGATTCGACTTTTATTATTCGAAATTATTTTCTTGGGCTTTATTTGGCGTATTTGAGTTACTTTTGGCTAGTTTTGAGTTGTTCAGAGGTCGGTTGGGATGGCATTATTGAGCATCGTTTGGCTTGCTCGGTATTAGATTTGGCTTGTTCGAGGTAAGTAACACTTCTAAACTTGGCGCTGAGGGTATAAAACCCCGAATTACGTGTTACGTGTTTGGTGTTAAGGTGACGCACATGCTAGGTGACGGGCGTGTGGGCGTGCACCGTGTGAATTGTGACTTTGTTATTTCTGTGGTACTGTGTAGTTACCTGAGCTTATCTGTAACCATGAAATCTCTATGTACTAGAGCTATTGAGCTGTGATCCATGTTAGAAACCATGTCTAGGCTACATGCTTATTCTGTTGGGACCCACTGAGGTCATTACTGTTGTTGAGTTATTTGCTTGCATTGCTATGTCATACTCAATCATGTTCATGTCATACCGAGTGACTGATGGTCAGTTGATGTATATATTCTGGGATAGATCTTCCTTGGGCTGAATTGACCATGTACAGTACTGAGTGATTGAGCATGATGAGTGGAAAGTGTGATATTGAGTACTCTGAGAGGGCGAGTACATGAGTTCATCTCCGAGATACATTGCATTTGACATGCACACTTGACATACAGGCATGAAGATGTATTCCTCCTCATGCTGTACGACATTGCGTCATTCATGATTTCACCTGCATAGTGACATGTAGGCATAGAGATGTACTTTCCTCGTGCTATCTGAAAATTGAAACATCTTAAGTATTGTTGAAAAGTTTTGGGAAAAATCACAGTTTTACAAACCTACTCATACTTTGGTGATTTCGGCAAAGGATTTGAGTTTTTAGTATATACTTGAAAAGAAGCATTTATTTTCTGGCTGAGCATTTATTTATTGGGTTATTTCTTGCACCATCTTTACTATATTGTTATGAACTATTGCTGGTTATTGGAGTTGGACTCTGACCCTTGTCTCAGCTCGTCACTACCTTCAATCTAAGGTTAGGTTTGTTACTTATTAAGTACATAGGGTCGGTTGTACTCAAACTATACTTCTGCACCTTGCGTGCAGATGTTGGATGTTGATATTGCTGTGATCGATGGGAGCTGGATTTGAAGACGTACTTGAGTTCCAGTTGTAGCTGCCTCTTGTTCATGGTAGCCTTAGATTTATAAAAATCTGTTTATGTACATTTTAAACAGATGATGTATTTATTTCATACCAGCTTTATAAATTCTAATCTTAGAAGCTCATGATTTGTACAACTAGTCCTTGGGGAATGTATAAGATTTAGATATTTTCTTTCACTTAATTGTCTTATTAAATTACATTGGAATTAGATAGTTGTTAATTGGCTTACCTAATGGGTTGGGTTAGTTGCCATCACGACTAGTTGGATTTTGGGTCATGACAGGTGGTATCAAAGTTCTAGGTTCATAGGTTCTACAAGTCATGAGCAAGTGTCTAGTAGGGTTTTGCGGATCGGTATGATGACGTCCATACCTATCTTGGAGAGGCTACATGTCATTTAGGATAAACTTCCCATCTTTTTTTCCTTATCATGCGGTATTGGGTCAGCTTGAAGCATAACTCTTTGAATTCCTTCCACGCATTCATATGTGCACATGAGCACTCGGTATCAGCTATGCATCGACGACTTGTGATTACATGGATGAGATGCGAGATATGATTTCTGTGTGCTGATGATGGGCTAGTCTGGAGGACTTGAGGCCGGGTTTTGACTGTAACTTGAGCACAAGGATTTCAGTTGTATGAGTATATGCTCTTGGACTTATATGTCCGGTAGTGTCCCTATGAGTGGAATTTATGGCTCGGTCAGTGGTTGGATGGCTATATGATGAAATACGATGTGACTGCGGGATGTGTTCAGATGGATTGAATGTGACGAGAATAGTTTGCTTGAGAGGTAAAAGGGACTATTGGGTGCTTGATTTCTGTCTTGATATGACGTATAGTCTCGAGTTATGAGTATGTTGGCGGATCTTTCAGGTTGTTTAATTGGGGAACGAAGTGGATTTTCATGTTTTATTGATGAGTTCAGACTCAGAAAGATTAAGCGATTGCGTAGTAGCCGTGGCTGTGAAAGGGGATAGAGAGATGTCAGTTTAAGGCTAAGTAGGTGAATTATCTCCTGCAGAGTAATCTACGAAGGTGTGATCCTTATAATGTTGTGTGGAGAGTTTCTTTTTTACCAGCGGGGTACATGTGTTGAGATTTGTATTTGAATTTGGTTGAGAAAGTTGACCAGATCGTCATGTGGATATCTGCGAGCTTAGTAGATGATTTGAGGTACTATATGGTTTGTGCTATGTGAGCTTTTGAAGGATTTAGTTGAACTTTGGTGCGGGATTATGGCAGTAATAGAGTATGGATATTATGAGTTATCGAGTGTTTTGTTCTGTGGCTTTGAGCCAAGTGGGGGAGTCTGCTACAGACCATTAGGTTGCTTGGTTATGTGTTTTACTAGTTTCAGTTTGAGGCATACTTGTGAATCAGATATGACTTGCAGAGGTCGGTTTTGAGGATGACTTGAGTAAGGAATTTCGCGATGCGTGATGTTTGCACTATATGGGTATATGAAAATCGTGAAATGACTTGAGTTTGCTATTCGTGATGGGTGTAGTGTGCACGGAGTAGGGGTTCACTCGGTTGTTTAGAGGTATGGGTTACTTCTTTGGGTGTTATTGTGCTAATGGGGCACCGGTCGTTTGGCTCGTTTGGACGGCGCAATTGAGACTTGAGCAGGGTGGTTGACTCTCGAGAAAGTTCTAATAGATTCAAGATTTTCATGTAGCAACTGAGAATTTTCAGAATTTGTATATGGCTAGGATATGAGATTTACATTGGATGGTGTCGAGACTTGTGGAATTTCTATATCATTGTGGATTATACACTCAGTACTAAGGAAGTGAAGGAAAACAATTTTAAGTTCACATAAGGTCTCTTCAGAGTGGGTGTATTGGTTGTGGTGCCTTGGGGTGCTTAAGAGAGAATTCAACGACTTATGGGCTTTAGGGCGGTGTGATTTTATTCTAGGATCTCGTGGGGTGAGTTTCGGTTAAAGATCGTGGTGTTATGGCAAGGAGAAGTGTCACCTTCAGGGTAATTTGGAAGGAACTCGGAGAATTAGGATAGTTTGATAGTAGGTTGGATCAGCACGCTAATGGGTATGATCGGTTTTTTGGGTACTTATAATGTGGTGAGTCTCTACAGGTGTTTCATAGCTTGGTTTTTGGCAACCTGCGTGACTTGGTTGAGTTGGAGGAATTCGGTTCTGATGCCTGGGTTATGTACAAATGGATTTCAACGTGTTCTCAATGGTTTCTACCACGGTTCGAGGTGTATATTTCCTGCTGGCATGAGGAGCATGTTGCGTGTTGTGATTTTTTTCCTGGATGAGATCAGAAGGGTCCTGGCTAATTGAGTATGTAGTTTGCTTGTGACTCAGAGTTGATTAAGAGATTCTCGTACGTTTCATATTCATGATAGATGCGGTATGTTGTGTGGAAATAAGATTTGCGTGTGCAAGGTCACAGTTTAGTTTTGAAAGGAAGGGCATGAATTCTTAGACAACATGGGCAGTTTCAGATGACTAGATGAATGATATTACCACTTAGTATTGCCTGAGGAGAGCGTACTTTTCAGAAAGTGCACTGAGTGTTGACGTACGGATGCTTCATTGGTATTGCGGTACTCGCCTGGTTGATCGGCTGCTGATAGTCAGATTTTGTTATGTGGAACGGAAGAATTTTAGAAGTATTCCTCGTGGGATGGTCGTGTATGAGAGATGTGTTAGACATTCGGGAGGTGGATTAGAATCAGATATGACGATTCGTGTGTTCTATGTATTTGGAGACTGAAAATTCTCAGAAGCAGATTGTTTCGTGGTTGTGGCTAAGAGGATGTGACTAAAGCTATCCAGATGACGATCTGTGTCATGGTTAGGTCATGGTGGACTTTCGAAGGGTTATTTATCTATTTGTGGGTGACCAAAGTTGATTTTGGGGTATATTAGTAGGCCTAATGAAGATGTGTATTCTACACCGTGTTGGATTGATTGACTCTATACCGCTATTGTTGAGGGATGTGCCATTCGGTAGAGTTGAGCTTATTCATGTTCTGATGTGATCTACGTGTTACTCTCTATGCTACGAGGGGTTGTGATTCGTCGGTTATAAGCACACATGATGCGGTTCTGTTTCAGCCTTATAGAGGAATTATCGAGATGGGTATTAGGGAGTGGAAGAGTAATTGCACATTAGTTATGTTCTTTTCGGACTGTGGTATTGTGCTAATTGTCTCTCTGTGGTTATGGTCATGCATTTTGGGTACTTGATGTCGAATTGCGCGTGGTTTTTGATTTCGGGTAGGGTGGTTTGAGGTATTTCATATGGACCAATGTTTGGATGGGGTCACGCATTGCAGCAGAGTTATGTTGAGATATGATCCCTCATGTTAGATTCGTGTGTCTTGGTTCTACTATGTATGATGGGTTCGTAGAATTGCTATTGTGGTAGTACTTGTTGAACTTGCAGGATGGTTTTCTCGTTTGAGTCACTTTCCATGATTGAGTACATTTGGGTTGTTGCATATTGGTGCACGCATTGCACGGGTTGTGGCATATTGGTGCACGCATTGCACGGGTTGTGGCTTTAGGTTGTATTGATGTGGCAAGTCACTAGAGTGGTCGTGTTTGATAAGATGAAGTCATTGGACCTGGAATGGATACTATCGGATTTGATTACATCATGTATGGAGGATATATCGGAAGTCGGCTTAGAAATTGACTATAGTCTTGTCAAAGGAGATAGAGTTCCATGACTTGCTGATCTGATAAGTGGTTACGAGTTTCTGCGTGTTTCTTTCTTCATCGGCAGTATATGAAGGTTTTAGAACGAGGTTTTGCTTGATATAAGGTTTATTACCAGTACTAGGTTTATTTTGAAACAGCTACGGTGATGGTAAGGTTACACGGCGGTTTGGCAACTTTGGAACACCTCTGGGCACATTAGAGGACGAACGTATGTTTTAATGGGGGAGGATGTCATGACCTGACCGGTCGTTTTGAGCATTTGCACTTTGCTTGGTAGTTATGGGCATGAGTCGCTCCATATGATATATTATGACTTATGTGAATCGTCGGTTTTGGTTTTCAGGTTATTCAAAATCGATTTGGAAGAATGAATTTCATCGTTGAAGCTTTAAGTTGGAAGAGTTGACCAAGTTTGACCATTTTGTATTTGACCTCGGGTTGGGGTTTTGACGGTTCTGTTAGGTCCTGATTTTGATTTTGGACTCGGGCGTATGCCCGGATTTGCATTTGGATGTTCCTCGAAGGATTCGGCACTAATTGGCGAAAATTAGAAATTTGAAAAATTGGAAAGTTCATAAGTTTGACCGGAGTTGACTTCGATAGTATCGGATTTGGATTTTGGTTCCGGGAATTGGAATAGCTTCGTTATGTCATTTGGAACTTGATTTGATATGTTTCGGCGCAAGTTGCGAAAGCTGAAAGTTCAAAGTTCATTTGAGTTTGCATTGAGGTGCGATTCACCGCTTTGATATTATTATGCGTTATTTGAGTCCTCGAATAGGTTCGCGTTATGTTATTGGAGTAGTTGGTATATTCGGGCAGGGTCCCGAGTGGATCGGAAGAGTTTCGGACGAGGTTCGGATCGTTTGGATTAATTTTTGGCTAAGGCTGCTGGTGCAGGATATGGTGTGATCGCACTTGCCGCTGGTTTTGCGCAGGTGCGATGGTCGCAGAAGCGACAAAAGAGTCACAGAAGCGAGGTGCGACCTAGGCGAGGAATATCGCAGAAGTGAACTTGAGGGCGCATCTGCGCGTCCGCTGAGAAGTCTAGTCGCTGAAGCGGCGTGTATCGCAGAAGCGTGAGTTGTTGCGCACCTGCGTGTGTGCATAAGCGGGAAAATTCTGCAGGTGCAGAAGGGCTGAACTTCATAGGGCTTCGCAGAACTGATTTTTTTCCACAGAAGCGGAGGTCGCAGATGCGACAATTTGATCGCATATGCAAAAATGTTGGGCAGAAGCTATATATCAAGGTCTTGGGTTCTTTTATCATATTTTGAGATATGAGACTTGAATTGAGGCGGTTTTGGAGGCAAATTTCATCACAAGAATTGTGTAAGTGTTCTAAACTATATTTTGATTATATTTCGAGATTTTATCTCCACTTTTGGTAATTGGATTATGAGTTATAAATAGAAAATTGAGGATTTTTGTCTATAACTTCATAAAGCGAATTTTTGAGTTTTGAATGTCGATTCGGAGTCAGATTTGAGTGAAACTAGTATGGTTGGACTCGTAATTGAATGGGTTATCAGATTTTGTGAGTTTCATCGAGTTCGGAGGTACGGTCCTGGGTTGGGCTTTTCGGTCGATTTCAGATTTTTGATTAAGATTCGACCTTTATTATTTGGAATTGTTTCATGGGCTTTATTTGACATATTTGAGTTGCTTTTGGCTAGTCTCTAGCCGTTCGGAGGTCGGTAAGTTCGGGATGGCATTATGGAGCATCATTTTGCTTGCTGGGTATAGGATTTGGTTTGTTCGAGGTAAGTAACACTTCTAAACTTGATGCTGAGGATATGAAACCCCAAATTACGTGTTATGTGTTTGGTGTTAAGGTGACGCACATGCTAGGTGACGGGCGTGTGGGCGTGCACCGTGTGAATTGTGACTTCTTTATTTCTTTGGTACTGTGTAGTTACCTGAGCTTATCTGTAACCATGAAATCTCTACGTACTAGAGCTATTGAGCTGTGATCCATGTTAGAAACCATGTCTAGGCTACATGCTTATTCTGTTGGGACCCACTGAGGTCATTACTGTTGTTGAGTTATTTGCTTGCATTGCTATGTCATACTCAGTCATGTTCATTCATTGCATATCATATCTCAATATCTGTTGTCATTTATTGATACATTATATCATCATTTTGGACTAGTTTATGACATTGTGAGCTCGAGAGTCTAGAGAAGTTGATGACTGAGTGAGGCCGGGGGCCTGATTTTAAGAAATTGATACTATAGCACATGAGTTGTCCGTGCAGTACGTGAGTTGTCTGTGCGAATCCAGATATTGATACTATAGCACATGAGTTGTCCGTGCAACACGTGAGTTGCTCGTGCGGATTTTAGCTCTTGGGCTAAAGGAGCCCCTCCGGAGTCTGCACACACCCCTAGTGAGCGCAATTGATTTATATTGAGGGATGGATCTTCCCTGCACATGGATCTTGTCCGAATCTTTTATACCTTGGGATGGATCTTCCCCACGGGCTGGATTGGCCCTACCTAGTACTGAGTGATTGATGGTCAGTTGATGTATATATTTCGGGATGGATCTTCCTTGGGCTGAATTGGCCATGTACAGTACTGTGTGATTGAGCATGATGAGTGGAAAGTGAGACAGTGAGATTGAGTACTCTTAGAGTGTGAGTACATGAGTTCATCTCCGAGATACATTACATTTGACATGCACACTTGACATACAGGCATAAAGATGCATTTTTCCTCATGTTGTACGACATTGCGTCATTCATGAGTTTACTTGCATAGTGACATGTAGGCATAGATATGTACTTTCTCCATGCTATCTGAAAAATGAAACATCTTAAGTATTGTTAAAAAGTTAGGGAAAAAATCACAGTTTTACAAACCTACTCATATTTCGGTGATTTCGGCAAAGGCTTTGAGTTTTTACTGTATACTTGAAAAGAAGCATTTATTTTCCAAAATTTTATACGAGCTGAGCATTTATTTATTGGGTCATTTCTTGCACAATGAACTGTTGCTAGTTATTGGAGTTGGACTCTGACCCTTGTTCCAGCTCGTCACTACCTTCAACCTAAGTTTAGGTTTGTTACTTATTGAGTATATGAGATCGGTTGTACTCATACTATACTTCTGCACCTTGCGTGCAGATGTTGGATGCTAATGTTGCTGTGATCGACAAGAGCTGGATTTGAAAACGTACCTGAGTTCCAGTTGTAGCTGCCTCTTGTTCATGGTAGCATTAGGTTTATAAAAATCTGTTTATGTACATTTCGAACATATGATGTATTTATTTCATACCAAACTTGTAAAGTCTAATCGTAGAAGCTCATGATTTGTACTACCAGTCCTTGGGGAATGCATAAGATTTAGATATTTTCTTTAACTTAATTGTCTTATTAAATATCATTAAAATTGGATAGTTGTTAATTGGCTTACCTGACGCATTGAGTTAGGTGCTATCATGACTAGTTAAATTTTGGATCGTGACAATTTGTCTTCCCAGATGTTTATGGATTTACCATCTCCTATTGTCCAATGTAGGCCTTTATTGCAAATGTTTATTCCTTCTACTATGTTTTTCCAGATGTGTGAGCCCCTTGCTTTATTATGGGATTTGTTGGTCATATTATCCTAATACCATACTTATTGTGGAGAATTTAGGTCCACAGAGAACTCCTGTCTTTCGAATATCTCCATGCCAAAGAAGCCTTGAAAGAAGAGTTTTTCCAATGGGATTTATACAGCCCCAACCCTCTCTCCCTTTTTGTTTTAGTAACTATATCCCATTTGATGAGGTGATTTTTTTTCTTTTCATTAGTTCTACCCCACAAATACTTCTTTCTGATTGCATCTATCTTATTAGTAGTGGCTTTAGGAAGTGCGTAAATTTGCACCACATGGTTGGGTATGGCTGCGAGGGTAGCTTTAATTAAGGTAGACCTTCCTGCTATGTTTAAGAAGTTTGTTTTCCAGCCTTGTGGTGTTGAGTCTATCAATTATGAATTGAAAGTCCTTTTTGCCAATTCTATGGTCGTTCATTAGGAACCCAAGGTATTTCTCAAAGTTGGTTTCTTGTTTCATGGACAGACTTTGGCTAATGTGATTTTTGACATCTTGAAGATTGTTATCAGAGAACTGGATTCTAGACTTGTTAAGGTTAATAGTTTGCTCGACAAACTGCAAAATTTATTCAAGGTATCAATAAGGGAGTTACAGTTTTTTTAGTTGGCTTCCATCATTAGTGCTAGGTCGTCAGCAAAGAAAATGTGGGATATGAGAGGCCCTTTATTAGATATTTTGATGGATCCCACCTAACAGTCTATTTCGTGGTTAATGAGTCTAGAGAGCATTTCCATACAGATTATAAAGAGATATAGGGATAAGGGGTCCCTTTGCCTAATGCCTCTAGAGGGTAGGAAAAATTCTATACATGAGCCATTGGTTAAGATAGATGTTAAAGTGGAAGATATGCATGACATAATAATATCGATTAGATTATCGGAGAAGTTTAGTGACTTAAAGAGAACCTCACGAAGGACCATTCTATCTTATCAAAAGTTTTTTCCAGGTCTATTTTAATCATCATCTTGGCCTTTTTGCCCTTGGTTTTCTTAAAATGATTTAAAACTTCTTGTACGATAATAGCATTATCGGAAGCTCTTCTTCCCTTAATAAAACTAGGTTGGGTAGGGTGAATGATATTAGGTAGGGCGCTTAATCCAATTCACTATAATTTTGGTGACTACCTTATAGGTTGTATTGCAAAGGCTTAGGGGTCTATATTGTTTAATAGTTTCCGCATTTTGGCATTTGGGAATATTGTTCATATTATCCATCATTTCCTATTTTCAAAGGTACTTTGGACGAAGTCAATGAGTTGATTCTTCATCTCATTCTAATATTGTTGATAGAAGAACGGATGCAAACCATCCGACCCCCGGGCTTTAAGGGGTTTAAAGGTGTTAAGGGCAAGTTTAATATCTTTGTCTGTAGGGGTTAAACAGAGATCAAGATACTGCAACTCTTGAATGATAGCGAAGTAAGACATATAGGTATATTTTTTATAGGACATTGCTTGCTTAATTGAGTATAGGTCATGAATTTTTTTTAATCATTTCATTAATATCTTTGGGGTTATAGTACCAGTTTCTTGCCTCGTCTTTTAAGGCTGCGAATCCTATTTTTTCTTCTTCTATGCATTGTAGTAATGTGAAAGAATTTTGTATTAGCGTCTCCATCTTGAAGTCATTGAACTCTGGATTTAAGCTTCCAAAATTCTTCCTCTAATTTAAGAATATTATTATATTCCTCCAATAGGTTAATTTCTAAGTCTATAAGAAACTGGTTGCTAGGGTAACTAGGAGATCTTTGAATTCCCTCTAATCTAGCCATGACTTTATTCTTTTTCTTAAAGATATTTTCGAAGATGTTTTTATTCCAATCAATAACTTTTTCAGTGAAGTTTTGAATGACATTGGTAATGTTCTCCTGATTTTCCCATGTTTCCCTGACCAAGGGTTTGAACCTAGGTTGGGAGGTCCACATGGACTCAATTTTGAAAATACTCCCACTTCTAGCAAATATATTTGTAAGATCTAGTTTAAGAGGGCAGTGATCTGAGTGAGTACGTGTGAGGTGTGTAATATGAGATTTTTGAAAAATATTAACCCATTCCGGATTTGCTACACACCTATCTAATCTTTCCATCATTAGAGTATTTCTCTTTTTCCTTTTGTTTGTCCGAGTGAATTTTGACCCTTTAAATCCTAGGTATTAACCTATAATAGTCTAGGCAATTTAAGAATTCCATAATTCTATTGTTATTAACGGGCAATCCACCAAATTTTTCGGATGCCTTATTAACTTCATTGAAGTCGCCAGTTACAAGCCAAGGCCCTTTAAAATTGTCTGCTACTATTTTAAAATTATTCCATAGGGTTAGTCTTTCTTCTAATAGGTTACTAGTATAGATAGTAGATAAAAGCCACGAGTTAGGGTTGTTAGGTACCTTTATCATGTTGTGAACCTCCTGATTTGTGGATCCAATTTGATCAACAATTATGTCTCCATTTTTCCACATAATAGCAATACCTCCTAAGTTGCCTTGCGCAACTACTTGTATTAGGTTGTTAAATCCAAAGTCGTTCCTAATAGTGTAGTGCTCCTCCATTCTTGTTTCCAATAGGGCCACTGGCCTGTTGTAGTCCAAAATGGACCTACAAGCCCTTCGAAAGTCAGTGTTACCCGCCCCCCTGACAGTTCTATATGATGATACTCATGGAGTTATTCGTGATTTGTAAGCTCTCCCCCTGAGTGTGGGCTAAGCTCTGTAGGTTCGGAGTTCCTTCCTGACTTAGTTGAGCAGCATTGGCCCAGTGGTGAGCATACATGATTGGGATCATCACCACACTATACTTGAATAAGGTTGGTGCTGTTAACATCCTGATGTTCAAGGAGAATTTCCTCAAATCCTGGGGGCAACGTAAGATGAAACTTTTTTCTCTTCTTTCCTTGAATGTCAGTGTTTTGGGGTTTCTTAGCATTTCGTATTTCACTCTTGTTGTAGTTGATATTACGTCCTCTTCGTCCTCCTCTTCCATCTGTTGTTAGGGCGGGTTGTTCTGGTTGTTGTGTTCCGTCTGAACATTGTTGTTGTTGTTGAAGGAGGTCGGTTGAGGAGTCACTGTTGGTGTATTTGCTTGTGAGGTTGTTGCATGTTGTGAATAATTTGTCGCTTGGTTTCCCTGCATGTTGGAGATTGACGACTGAGTTTGGAGGGGATTCCCATTGTAGTAGGTTGGTGCTGGGGTTGGTGCTGGTTGCATGTTATGAAACAAGGGTATGTTCATGTTCATTGGATTTTGGGGTGTTGTGTGGATTCACATTCTGATGAATCCAAGGGAAAGGGTGTGAGCCCACTGATTGAGAAGGAGGTATAGTGGTGTTTGTTGGGCTGGTAGGGCCATCCATTGGTTCATAGCAATGTTGTCCATTCCAATCCGAAGTTTCCATTATTATATGTGCTAGGTAACTCGGGTTTTCTATCTATATTATTATGTTTGGCCATTGAGTTGGAGGCTCATTCTTAGTGCATGACCTGTGAGTCTATATTCCAGCCATGATTGGGGAACGTGGTTAGCTGAGAGAGATAGGGTTATGAACATAATGGGGTTTTGGTTTAGTTGAATGAGAGGTATAATTGACATTGGAGTGGGAGATTGTTGTTTATCCCTTATCCAAACATTTCTCCTCACCCTGTGGTACCTCCTGTGATTAGGAGTGCTTATCGGGCGGATAATTATGCTTAACGGTTCGGCTTATCGGTTATCGGATTATAAATGTATAATTCGCTAGCCATCCAATAAGACAACGGGCTGATTAGTATCAAATTAACGATTATCGAACGGTTTATCGGCTAAACCAAATTAAAAAATTTTGGTACAATATCGAAATGGATTCTTTTTATGGGTGATTTTGTTGACTGACTTCCTGTAAGCATCCTAACAGACCTGATGAGCTGGATAGAATTGAAAATTTGGGTAGGAAAGTTATAAATGGAATGGAGATCGAGTCTTAGGAGTTCTTGCTACTTCAAGATCCATAAGAAGGTGTAAATATAAAAATACGGGTTAACGGTTTATCGATAAGAAAATTGAGTAATCCATCCCCAAACCATTAAGCCGTTAATGATAAAATCTCAATTTGTTCACCGTCTATTACCCCAATAATCTGATACCAGTAAGCCATCGGTTCGGTTCGTTTAATGGTTTCAGTTCGGTTTTGGACCGCCCTACCTATGGTAGTTGCTCGTGGGGAGTCTTCGCATTTTCGCTATTAGTTTCCTTGTATTTTTTCGGTTAGAGAGCATTATGGTTTATGCATAGGTTAAGATCGTTTAATACAGGATAAGAGTTCATGATCTTTGGTGGGGTTGGGGCGAGGATCATAGGGTCCTCCATAAGCGTATACTGCTCATTAATTAGGAATTGATTTATTGTCATATCATTTGTTTTTGCAGAGTTTGGGGTGTACTAGGTTTATTTTTTAAGGAATTTGAATTAAATGGTGAATGGATATTCTCCTCAGCATTGAATACTATTGAGGCTACCTTATCGATTAGGGCTTGTTCTACTTTCATTTTCTCAATGATTTGTGTTTTGGGTGATTGGACGTGTGAGGTGCTCTGATTGTTGGGGTCCTTGTTACTAGTTTGGGACATTAGAGTTTTGAATTTGTTTTCGCAAGATGGTATTAATTAATGAGCAAGGTTTTAAACTCCTTAATACTATTTATGTGTTTTGGTATGTTGATGGTTCGTTTGATTAGTTGATTTTGAACTATCTTAACTAACATGGTTTTCCTTGGCTCTTTATCCACTGGTTCTGGGGTGGTCTTTGGGTTAGTAGTATTTGTTGCCAGAGATTTGAGAGGTACTAACCATGTTGACTTTGTTGCTTATTAAATGTGTGCCGATTTAAGTGTTAAGCGCTTTTTCGGTTGGGTGCTTTGCCTGGTGGATATTGTTTGGGTTTAACTGGGAGGGTCTTATTGTCTTTCCGGTCCTTTTGTTGGGCTTGTCTTTATTCATTGCCGTTTGGTGTGTTGATGGAGATGATGTATTCGTGTTGTTTCCCTGGGTTGTTTGTGTCGAACTTCTTGTCGTCTGTTTTCCAATACCATAGTTGTTGTCATTGGGAGTGGTTTGGCTTTGTTTCTACTTGTTGTGGCTTCCTGTCTCTCCTTCCTTTCTCCCTGGTCTCTTATGGTGGGAGATGACAGTCCATTGATCTATTTCTTTGGTTAAGGAGAGGATATTTTGTGAGCTAGAGTCATGACCTTGGTCATTTAGACGCTCCTCTTTAAGAGAGTTGGCGTAGTTTTGTTGCCCAGCCTCCTCCAGTTTGTACATAAGAAATTAAAACCTTCATATGAGACTTTTTGGTAGTGTTTACCTAAGATAACATGAGTTTTTAGGTGTTTCTCTATTGGGACCAGTATGCAAACTCTTGCATATTTACCTCTTAACGCTGATGAAGTACATGCGTCTATACAGATTAGTTGTCCCAATTTATTACCTATTTTTTTTGTAGGATCTCGTAGTCATAAAGCTCCGTAGGGAGTTTTTGAAGTCTGGCCTAAATCGCCGAGTACGTTAGGGAAGCTTCTGAGCGATTAACCTGGAAGCTTCCTCACTGGAAGATATTGATTACCTATAAACCATGGACCCTCATGTAGGGCTTTATGATAGTTTTCTGTCTTGTTGCATTTTACCAGGTAATAGTCACAACCCATGTCTATGAGCAAGATTTGTTCAGAAGGTTTCCATATTGCATGAAGTTTTTGTTGTAGGAACAGATATCCTACTCTTCTTCCAAATTTTTTTATAATTACGACATTATACCTGTTTTTATACATGCGCTCCTTATCACAGGAGGTGACAGGAATAAAGTTATCCGAGTCAACGACATTGTCGACCTCATCTGAGGCGAATGGATTTTCGACCTCGTCTAAGGGATCGTAGGAAACCACGTTACTTTGGATGATAATTTGGTTTCTGTCTTGTTGGCTTAAGGAGTTATTAGTTAATTTATTCATGAATGAGCACTTATTAATGACCTCATTATTGTAGGGATGCTGATATTGAGAATTTATTGAGATTCGATTAATTTCTGTTACTTCAATACTGTGAGAAATCTGGGTCATCTCTACATCCATTGTAGATACTCATGAGATCTCAGATCTGAAGGCTGAATGCTTGACATAAGGGTTTGCTCTGGTGGGTAAGGAAGGGGAGAAGAAGAAGGGGTATTCGATCACAGGAAAAAAAGGCGAAGTTAGAGAGAAGCGGGAGTCTCTCTCTAACCCATAATGCCGCCAAGCCCCGAATAAGTCAAATCTTCCTTTCCTCATTCTCTAACAAAAGATGATACTTTTCCCCTATTCAAATTTATGTGATACCTTTTACTTTTGGACATTCAAACTTTTTAATTTTAACTATATATGTAAATATAAAATCTTTTACAAAATTTATATCTAAAAACTACGTAAAAAATACTACAAGTCAAAATAATTAATAACTCAAAATACTTAAAAGGCATATGAAAAGATTGCGGTCAAAGAACAATTCATTTGAGTCTCAAAATCCAAATATAGTCACATAAATTAAGACAGAGGAAGTAAGTCATAATGTCCAACTTAGGTCATGTCCACTGGTATTTTTTGTTATAGGCATATTCAAGATTTAATTAATGGATTCGATTTTTAGAATTCTTAGTAAAATTACTATATTTTTAAATTTACGAGTTCAAAATCTAATATTTGTTTACACTTTAT
The DNA here is from genome assembly GCA_002018475.1 of Nicotiana obtusifolia. Lineage (NCBI taxonomy): Eukaryota > Viridiplantae > Streptophyta > Magnoliopsida > Solanales > Solanaceae > Nicotiana > Nicotiana obtusifolia. The sequence goes on along the minus strand of MCJB01048679.1, from coordinate 61,785 downwards.
ATATATATATATATATATATATATATATATATGTCAACTCACATTTAAGTAGCCACTTACCTTATCAACGAATGACTTTTAAATAAGTCATAACTTGATCGTGAATATTTTGCATTATCATCAGATAAAACTTAAAATTCGTATTTATGCAAATAAATACAGTGATTGTTCCATAACATTATATCATAACTTATAAATGCTGAAATGGTAATTTAATTGAAAATAATGAAGGAATTACCAAATCAGTTAATATTCATTGGTCATCAGAATTATTTTTTTAGGAGAAACCCTCCCTGGCTGGACAAACGTAATTTCATAACATGTGTATCTAACATAAAATTTTCAGTTCGTCTTGATTAATTACTACTTAATATTTCGTCTTGATTAATTACTACTTAATATTCTTGTTCATTACTTTATCACAATAAAATATCATCATTTTATGCTTATGTCAGCTCGGAGAGTTTTTTCCCCTCTAGAGTTCAGGAATTGACAGGAAGATTCAAGATTGATCCATATATATATATATATATATATATTATAAAATCTTGAATAATGGTGGATGTTCATAACCACTAAAGGAGTAATGCTCACTACTCTTCTTTATTATCTCCATAACATTCACTACTATAATACTTATGGAGTTATAACCTCCCCATGATCTCAAATGCTTAATGACATATTATTCTTCACTTTTCATGCCTATATAAACGCCTTGTAATAGATGGAAAGATCACACAATTGAAGAAGAAATAAAATCTCTTCCTTTTCTCTATCTCCATTTCTTATTCATATTTTACTAAATTGTTTTTATTTCATCACAAGTTATCAGCACGATTTGCTCACAAAATATGAACACGAAGTGAATGAGCCTCTATTTATTTTTTATTCTGTCGCCGCTGGATTCCCCAAGGCAATCCAGTTTTATTTTCAGAGAAAATATAAAGGTAACACACCTTATGGTGAGTTATGGTGATTAGTACAGTAAGTAAAAAGGTTATGAAATGGGTTGAGCCATTAATTAAGGTTTGTATCTCTAACACTTAGGCTTCTTTTGCCATTGACTTTGTTGTTGCCTTTTGTCATATTATAATTACCCCAACACATTAGTCATCTGTGTATTTATAATTAATTGAATCACGTGTATTGATCCTTAAAATACTATATAAATTATGTCCATGCTCCCAAGTTAGTTCATTATTTGTATTCACAACTATTCGCAAGGAAGTTGAACATGTATCCCGCTTTATTCAATTGCATTTGACAGGTTATTCATTATAATATGTTATCGTGCTAACAGTTCTTGTTTTGCATTTGTTTTGAAGTACTTAGTCTATCAGAGAAGAATTTGAGAGGATCTAAATCCTTAGTGACTAAAGATCCAATGAGCACTATTAACAGTATGCCCGAGAGGCTCGAGGAAGAGTTTCAGTGCAGTATGGCCTATAATATATGCCATTGGTTGAGGTAAGACGGTGGGTTCTAGTCCCATCGCACCATAATAACAAAATGTTGGGCTCAAGTTCCAACATATTAAGGCCTAACACGCAATTATGAGAATAAGACATCACATATAAGTTCTGATGCACATGATGAGATAAGACGTTGGGTTTGAGTCCCGACGTATTATGGTCTAAAACGCCTTTATATGGGTAAGGCATTGGGTCTGAGTCCCAATGCACCGTATTGATGATATAATGATGACCAAAGAAAAATAATATATTTTTCAAGAAAAATAATGTATTTTTCGTGAAAAAACATGAAGCTTGTCCCAGTTGATTTCCTCCATTCTTGAAGTGAATGTGATAGCGGTGCATAATAAGTCTAAATGAAGACAAGTGGTTGACCAATAAATATGGGCGTGCCAAAGATCAAAATAATAATAGTCATCATTATGGTAATTGTAAAAAGGAGAACAATAAGGGTTCTCAAAATTATCCTTCAAATCTGAAGAAAATATGTATCAATGTGGTCTGTAAATATGAGACACGTTTGGATGATTATGATCCATTCCTGAAAGTAAATGTGAAAATATTTATGTGATACAAATTATGCATAAGTATGTGCTTATGCATGGTTGAATAAATACTATAACTCACCTCTACGGGAGGTTTGAGAGAGAGAAAGATAATGAATATTACTGTGTGGTTACATGAATATATCATTAGTCGCGTACATGTGGTACGCCAAAAATATTTTGTCGTGCCTTAAAAAAGGTTATTAAAGGCAAAGTTAAAGCAAGAAATGATTTTACTTATGATGATTTTGACAATGACAATTATTATGATATAATTTTCTCCGTGAAGGAGACATTAACCATATGGATGGTGTGACAAAAAAATCTTGTAGTACAAAATTAATTAAGAGCTCCGAAAGAACTAATTTCTTACTATCCGAATGAATGAAATTATTTTTGACATTAATATTGTAGTAAGTCTCAAAAGAAACTTTTTGAGTTTCAAATATATTAGCCAAAGTGGTTGGCATATTGAGACTATAAATGCAAGAAAGATTGAATATCTTCATATTACTATAATCATAGAGGGAAAATATAAAAGTTTACCTGACTTTTCTTCTATTTGTACTATAAATGTATAAGCATGATGATGGAATCATATGCCATAGTAAATTAGATGTTTACTGAAATAAATATCAGTTGGCATGACCAGTTGGCCATCCCGGTTCAATTATGATGCGAAAAAATTAATTGAGAATTCACGTATATTGAAGAAATAAAAGATTCTTCAAGAATTCTCTTGTGGTGCTTATTCTCATGATATACCAGTTAAGGTTGGGATTGAATCCCTTGATTGCTGGAACGAATAAAAGGTGATAAATATATGGCCCAGTCACCTGCCATGTGAACCGTTTACTATTATATGATTTTAATAAATGTATCTATTGCATGGTCACATGTGCATTTGTTATCAACTTGTAGTTTGACTTTTTCAAGGTTGCTTGCTCAAATTATTAGAGCACAGTTCCAGAATATAAATTATGGTGATTTATCTTGATACAAGTTTAAATTAAAGTTGGTTTAGTAGAAATTGTATGCCTCCAATTATAGCTAAACTATTGGTTATGAGAACAAAACTCCCAAAACGAAATTTAGTATGAGATGTATTATTTAATATACATAAGCACTTGCACGCATCTAGTCAAGTTATGAAAATTTCTCTCTCCACAATCGGTTCAGAGTCAGGAACCAAATAATTTCCATCTAGAAATATGGATGTGCTATATTATTTAATTATGCCACCACAATGCCACCACTCTTTTTCCCTTAGCTATGGTTTTATCCCACTGGGTTTTCCTGGCAAGGTTCTTAATGAGGCAGCAAGCAATGCGTATTACATGATATGTGTACTCTTTTTCCTTCACTAAGATTTTTTTTCCCATAGGATTTTTTCCTAGCAAGGTTTTATCGAGGCACATTGTCTATGGACATCTTATGGGGAGTGTTATAAAATCTTGAATTATGGTGGAAGTTCATAACCACTAAAGGAGTAATGCTCACTACTCTTCTCCATTATCTCCATAACTTTCACTAATATAAGGAGTTATGATTGTAACTCCGTAACCTCCTCATGATCTTCCTCTATGATCTCAAATGCTTTATGACATATTTAATGACATATTTCTTCAATTTTCATGCCTATATAAAGGCTTTATAATAGATAGAAAGATCACACAATTGAAGAAGAAATAAAAAATTTTCTTTCTTTCTTTCTATCTTCATTTTTTATTCATATTTTACTAAATTGCTTTTATTTCATAGCGATATATATATTTTCTGGGAGCATAACGCTGAAAATTTTGTGCAAGGAGTTTTCCTGCTAGTTCTCGATCAAATGAGAATTCTAGAACACTAGACATGTGCTTTTCAGGTCATTAATACAAACAAGTAGTTTTATGTCGTTTTCCTTCGTAGTGCACTGTTTAAAAAAAGTTCTAGGGGTCATCGGATTAGAGAACAATTTGATATTAGAGGGATCGTTATCTTTGAAGTATAAGAATATTTGGTCTCTATACAATTCCGTATTGTTATATGAATTTCATATTTGATATAAATAAATAAAATGATGTATAATAATATGCATTCTCTATAATTGGTGTAGTGCTTGAATTTCAATATTAAACTCTGAATAAATTATGTGATATTTGTGACAGATATTTTGTGAAACAGAATCGGATTTTGTTGGTTTTGAGATAAAATGCTCTCATCTTTCAAATGGTGAATTATCGAAGTCAAATTCATCTTGCATAGGCGGGAGACGATAATCGAAATTAGACTTGAATATGGGACGAGAACTCGTTCATTTTGATCTATTTGTTGATCAAGCAAAGTCGTAATGAGATTGAGAACACCAAGGAAATGCTCTCTTACTTCCACTGACCGGCTAGTGTGCAATGACGATTGGCCGACAAATTACTTGATTTTGACCGGCTAATGTGAAATAACGATTGACCGACAAGTTACTTGATTTTTTTCCTTAGCTGCTCCTAATTCTATTTTAGATCCAAATGACGATTGCTTTAGTCCTTACCGTACATAACTATAATCAGATTTCTATTATTCATCTCGGCATTTGGATACTTTTAATTTGCTAAAGTGCATCTTAGCTCGATCTTGGAAGTGACTAGTGAGCTTTCTCTTCATTTAGAGAACCAGAAGACGTCACGCACAAGAACCAATCCTTGTTCCTGTAAATTGCGGGTTCCTTTCTTTCCTCTTTAAATTTAATACTCTGATTAAATGCTATTATTGATTTCAGTAAACTAAAAAAACTAAAAAAAACGTGAGCTGTTGTCTAATTTATTCAGGAAAAATTCACCTATGCAAGGTCAGTATCCAAGATGATCTGATAACTTTATTTTCCCTAAATTTTTTTTTTTTTTTTTAATGAAACTAAACCTATTAGTGTGGGAAAGGAAAAAAAAAGAGGATAGATTGAGCCCTTACATATGGTGAATCTGGCAACTCTAATTTTGAATTTCTAGCCCAATTAAATTCGCTGGCAATTTAAAGTACAAAAGGATATAATAATAAGTGTCTGAAGTCTGAAGTGCTTCGCTGAATCTAAAGTGAAATTTGTTGTTCCCTTGAAAAAGAGTGCTAAATAAGAAATATGAAACTTGAGTGAAAAAGGTCCTACCGGGAGTCGAACCCAGGTCGCTGGATTCAAAGTCCAGAGTGCTAACCACTACACCATAGAACCCGTCTGCTAACGAGCTTTTAGCTTATTATATAAAATGCTCATCGTACTCCATTTATTCTTTGGGATATTTATTAAGTCTAAATGCGTAAGTTTATTATTTAGAAACTCCACTTCACCTAGATTGGCAAATGAAATTGAAGCGATTCTATGTTGGTTTTCTTTTAACTAGTAAACTAGTAAAAGCATTTAAGAACTCTTTTGAGATATGTGACGATAGAACTCTTTTGGTGGATGATGCAATAATGACAGAACTAATATTGCGCTGCTATTTATAGCTGGAAGAAAAGGACAAATACATCATTTAGAAATGTGATTTAGTGTAAATGTAGGATGCGAGAAAAATTTTAAAACATATTAGCTTACTTTCAACTCACTACTATATATTCACAGCCTTTTTAAATAACAATCATGTGGGAGTTTGTGTTTAGATAGAATACTAAAGACATCAACATATAGTTCCAATCAGGAGGAGCAAGTCGAAAAGAGTTGTTGATAGGGTATGCGTTTTTTGTTTTGATGATTTGACAAGCTTTTTGAGAGAATCAAATAAGGAACCTAATACAATTAGTTCCCTTGCATTCAGAGTAATTAGTCAGATATCTGGTTCAATTCTCAATGAAATCAGATAAGGGAACATCAGAGGGAACAAATATGGATCAGTTCCCTTGGCAGGCTGTTGCACTGTACCGTCTGGCCGCAGTACAGCAGCACAGCTGTAGCTTGCTAAGGCCAAACTAAAGGACACTTTATTGCATCATCCTTGATGACATCATACACACATATTATCAATATGAGGCAAGGGATTTCATCTCTCTAACATTTGCAAATCAAAAGATAATATTCTCTCAAGTGCTAGCCACCACCTCTCTCAAAAACAAAGTTGCTGCAACCTCAAGGACCAGATCCAAAGATTGAAGATATCTTAAGTCCTTAGGTTTGTTGAGTCTTTGTTATTTTGTTCTTCATCTGTAATCCCACGCTACTTTCGAGAAGATTTAAACCACTATTTGGTTTAGTTTCTTAACTAGAGTTAGTCAAGGTTTGTTGCTTTGTGATTCTTACAATATAGTTAATTGTAAGGGGTGAGGGATTAAGAGTTTAATTCCTAGATTGCAATAGGTTGTAATCTGAAGTTTGCTCGGTTTAGTGAAGTTGAAATCCTATTAGGGTAGGTCGTGATTTTTAATCCCTTGAGCAAGGAGTTTTCCACGTAAATATCGTGTGTTTTTTATTTTCTGCCAATTTACTATCGGAACAGATAGAAAACATGGTTTCCTATACTGTTTGGTTTTACAGTCTGTTGCTTACTGTGGGAACTGATAGAGAACCTGATTCTCTATACAGTTTGGTGGACTCCTATTTTCTATCAATTGGTATCAGAGCAGGTTCTTTCTAAAAGGTTAACACCTAGAAAGAATCTACATGGCTGCTCCACCAAAATTCGAGGAACGACAATCAACGTATAGACCACCAAGGTTAAACGGCCAATACTATGGTTGGTGAAAAACAAGAATGCATGACTTCATCATGGCTGAGGACTCAGAGTTGTGGGATGTAATATGTGATGAACGTTTTCTTCCCATGAAAAATGTTGGTAAGGGAACAATTAAGTCCCAAAAATAAGAAAAGAGTACAACAATGCTGATAGAAAGGCTATTGAGAAGAATATCAGGGGAAAGAAGATTCTTGTGTGTGGCATCAGACTAGATGAATACAATCGCATCTCAGCTTGTCAAGATGAAGGAGGATGAGTCTATTCAAGATATGCACATACGTTTCACCTCCATTATCAATGAGCTTCACTCTCTTGGTGAAATCATTCCAAACAACAAGCTGGTCCGGAAGATACTCAGTATTCTACCAGGTTCCTAGGAGAGCAAGGTTAATGCTATCACTGAAGCCACAGACTTACAGAAGCTGACTATTGACGAGCTTATGGAAATCTCAAAACTTATGAGATAAAGAGAAATAAGGATCTTGAAAGAAGAGAGCCCAAGAAGGAGAAGAACCTGGTTCTCCAGGCTACCAACAATGACTCAAGTAGTGATGGATCTGACATAGAGTATCTCACTCGAAGATCTAAAAGATGATTCGAAAAAATGGTGAGATTCCAAATAAAGGAAGTTGCAGCAGGAATTTCAAAGGAAATGAGTGATGTCGTAAGTGCGGAAAGTCTGGACACTTTATTAAAGATTGTCCTCTTCATAAGTAGGATCATTAAAAAACCAACATTGATAAGGTGGCTACGAGGAACCAGGTCCCTGACAGGAAGTTCAAAAGAAGAGATGTTGCAGACAACATGGTGAAGCAAGCTTTGGTTGACTGGGGAGATTCCTCTAGTGAATCTGAAGGTGAAGATGACCAAGGAGATACATCTATGAAGGTAGCTGACAATGGATCTTCAGAATATGAGTTAATCTTTGCACTTATGGCCAAATCTGATGATGATAAGAACAAGGAGGAAGATGATGTATGTTTTCTTGATGTTCAAAGAAATTTGAAAACTTACTCTAAGAAAAAATTAATGTCTTTAACAAATGTGTTGATTGATGCCTATCATAACCTCATTAATGAGAAAAATGCTTTAATAGAAGAAATTGGTGACATGGAACAAGAGAGGGATGATATGATAGTTTCTATTGTAGACTTGAAGGAACAAATGGAAGAAGTAACTAGTGAAAATACATTGTTGAAAAACCAAAAGAAAAAAATGGATGGACAACACTAAGGTTAAAAAAGTGGCTAGTGAGGCTCAACTTGAGCTTGAGAATGAGCTTAAGAAAGTTAAAACAAGTCTTGTTGCTGAGCTTAAAAAGAATAGACACTTTACGAGGATTTGAAAAGGGTTAAAAACAATCTTGATAAGTCACTTATATACCTGGTCCTCTGATGTAATAACGTTTATGTACAAGAGTAATGGTGGAAACAAGCAAGGAATCAGGTTCCAAAAGGCTAAAATCTCCTATAATCCCCATAGCAAGTATGTAACTGTGGCTGATAATTGGTTCTTTACTCACTATGGTCAAATGGGTCATTACAAGGACTCCTGTAGAACTAAAATTCAGTCTTTGCAGAAAAATAAGGTTTTTGTTGAAAAGATGTCTACTGTTGAGGAACCTAGTTCCCTAAAAAGAAAATATGTGCTGCCTGCATGGGCAAAAAGAAGTTTGATCCGCCCGTTCTATCATTATAAGGGACCCAAGCTGGCTTGGGTTCCTAAGTCTAATTAGTGATTTCATGTGCAGGCTGGAGTGAGAGGCAGCAGTAAAAAAAGTGGTGCATGGATAGCGGCTGCTCTAAGCATATGACTAGAAGAATGGATGATTTCCTCTCACTCTAGGCTTTCCAAGGTAGGAGTGTTTCCTTTGGAAACAACAAGAAGGGCTATATTCTTGGTGTTGGAAAAATTAGCAAACACTCTCCCATGCAATTGAAAATATATGTACCATGTGAGTGGCTTGAAATATAGCTTCTTGAGTGTGTCCCAAATCTGTGATAAGGGAAAATAAAATGAAGTTCTTGCCCAAATCTTGCACTGTCACCAATCTCAAAACTGGTGAAGTGGTGTTGATAGTCAAAAGGTTCAAGAACATCTATGTTGTAGACCTTGATTCACTGAATGGTGGTGATCTAACAGGCCTAAGTGTCATTGATGATGGTGCTGAGTTAATGAGCAGACGACTGGGGCATGCGAGTTTTTATTTGCTGAACAAGTTGGTTATGAAGGACCTGGTTCATAGGCTGAAGCAGTCAACATCGCCTGCTACTTGATTAACAAATGTATAATTAGGTCCCTTCTTGAGAAGTCTCTCTGTGAACTGCTCAATGGGAGAAAACCCAAGTTGACTTACCTGAGAGCATTTGGATGCAAAATGTTTTATTCTCTATAATGGTGGCAAAGGGTCACATACAAAGAAGATGAAGATGGAGAATTTACAAATGCTCCTGGTGAAGCTATAGATATTGCAAATGGAAAGATTGATTTAATGTGTCAAGTCAAGCAGAGCGATGAAGAAGATGAAGCAGAATCTCCAAAAGGCACAGAGGGACTTGGTCCCTCTATCACCTGGACTGAAGCTGAACATATGGTTTCTGATGTTGCATCAGGTACTCCTGATGCAGAACAAAGAAGTGGAAGTCATAATTCTGTTGATGTCAATGATGTTTCAAATATGGAGGAACCTGATCCTTCAAATTCTTAAGTTTAAGTACTTCAAGGAGCTATTGAAAAGATTTGAGATGGAGAATGCTAGGACCATTGATACACCTATTGCCACTACTACTCGTTTAGACATGGACGAACCTGGCTCTCCTGTCAATGAAACTATGTATATGGGTATCGTTGGATCTCTTATGTACTTGACTGTTAGCAAACTCGATATTGTTTTTAGTGTTGGGTTGGGTTCTGGGTTCCAATCAAGCCCAAAAGAATCTCACTTGAAGGTTGCCAAAATAATTTTAAGGTATCCTAAGGGAGCGTAGGACATGGTCCTCTTCTATCCTTCAGAAGATAATTTTGACTTGGTTGGATATGCTAATGATGATCATGTTGGATATCTGGTGGAACGAAAGAGAACATCTAGAATGGCACATTTTCTAGGGTCATGCTTGATCTCATAGGATATAAAGAAACAAAACCTTGTGGCTTTTTGTACTATTGAAGCTGAATATGAGGATGTTGTCTCTTGTTGTGCTCAACTGCTATAGATCAAGAAACAACTAGAAGATTTGGATGTGTTTATAGATTGTATGTCATTGTTGTGTGATAATACAAGTGCTCTAAACATTGCAAAGAACCTGGTACAGCACAAGGAGATAAAACACTTTGATGTGCGATATTACTTTTTGAGGGACAATGTTGAAAAGGGGCTTATTTGTATGAAGGTTTGCAAGATGGAGGATTAGGTAGTAGATATCTTTACCAAAGAACTGAACAGAGAACACTTTGAAAGATGTCGTCTAGAGTTGGGGCTGATCAAGCTCAACTAAGGACCTGGTCCCTCGATAATTGGCTATATAAAGAAGGAAAGGTAAAATGCTAAAAAGTATTTTTCTGGTGGCATCTAACTCAATTCTATACATTATAGGTATACACACATATCAATTTCAGGAGAAAATAAGTATGAGTGACATTACACTTCTAGGAGTTTTTGCTCAAATTTTCAAAAACCGTCAATGAACTTGGTTCCTGTGAGTCAGGTTAGTAGTCTCTTTAATACTTATATTCCTTTTTAAACTGCTGAAGTGTCATGTCATTAATTTATTCCCGCCTCTCTTTTAATTTTTGAAGTCCCAAATGTTAAACCTTTCTAAACTGACCCGTTGCCCCAAAAAAACCATTTTCTTCTCTCACACCCAACCAAAACTGATTCTTTTCTTCAAAATCAAATCAACCTTATATAAAAAAGAATCCTTCTCGCCAAATATGCCAGAAGTGAATCCAACTCTGTCACCTTCCAAAATCCTAACTCCACCTGAATCGAAACCCAAGAAGTCTTTGGTAGATTTTGATAGGACTTTAACTGAAAAGGAACAGGGTAGATCTACTCTAGAGAGTGAGGCTAAAATTATTGCTGGGTTTGTAGAAGTCTTGAAGGATGGAGGAATTGGTGAATGTGCTGGAAAAGGGGGAATTGAATGAGGGACTTGGTCCCTCAAATCCTTCTTATGATGTTAATTTTGATGATGATCTTTTTCTCTTGAGTTCTGTGCTAAACGAACCTCCGATCCAGTAAAAAGGATTGATGAAAAGTAGACTGATTGATGATGAAGTGGTGTGGCCTGCTGATGTGGTGATTGTGGAAGAGAGAATGAAGTGGAAAAATCTTCACTAGTGAGAAAGAATTCAAAAAAAATAGAGAAAAGAAAGTTGGATGAGAAAGATGCAGTAGATGATAAGGTGAACAGATTAAGAAGAAGAAGAGGGAGACATGGTCGCTCAGGGAAAGAAAGGGTAATGTGAATGAGGAACCTGGTTCCTTACAGAAGCAAAAGGTTGAGTTCTCGAGTTTGGAGAGGTAGAAGATTCCGAAGTCTCAAAAAGTGCTGTTAGGCAGAGTGTTGACTATGATATTACTGAAAAAATGGAGGAACTTCTTGACATTGTTGAGTTCCAAAAGTAGAATCACCTCTTTGTTCCTCCAAGTCCCAATGTTTATGAAGAAGAAGTAAAAACTTCTATGTTGTATGTGATACTCTGATGCTATATGTGTATGGGACTGAGTTTGTTCTTAATGAGGAGAAGCTTGGGGAGATTCTTGGTGATCTGATTGATGGTTCAGCCTGCTCAGATAGGTAGAGAAACAGGTCCCCGTGGATCCTTGGCAGAATAGAATGCTAAATTGAAGGGTGAGAATGAAAGATTGAGGAAACAGGTGGAGGACTTGAGATAGAAGATGATCATTGATCAAAGGATTGTGAATGAACGAATGGACAAGCTCATCAAGGCCTTAGCCCCTTATTTTTCTTCTTGCCCAATGATCCATAACTCCTTCCAAATTCCCTCGAATTCCTTTCTTCTTTTAATCTCTATGTTTGATGACATTGGTACTTTAGTTGTTTAAATTGTCATATTCTGTATTATTGAAACTAATGTGCTTTTATTATAATTACTTTACTATGGGCAATTACTCTATTTTGTGCAATGATATTCACTTGTTGTTCTTCTTATTGTTTATGCTGTGTTGCTCAAGTGGCATGAGTTAATGTTGCTAAATTTCTTTTTGGTTGTGCTTCTTCTGTTATTCTTTTCAATGATTCCAAAAGGGGGGAGTTACATAGGTGTCAACAGGGGGGAAGGATAGAATCGAATTGATATGTTGTATTGTGCATGAAAGATTGGTATTGTACATGAAAGATAGCTCTGCTTCGTAGGGGGAACATTGCTGATAACATGTTGATTATAGGTCTAATCCGCAGGGGAATATATGAGGAATCTGGTTCTCCAGGGGAACATCAATTTTGGGTTTGCCATCATCAAAAAGGGAAAAATTGCTCTAAGTTACGATGTTTCATATTTTGATGATTTGTCAAACGTTCTCAAGGAACCAGGTATGGACCAGATGTGATCAGTACATGTAAGAAATCCGATTCTCAAGGGGAATATCAATTCTGGGTTTGTCATCATCAAAAAGGGGGAAATTGATAAGTCATACTATTTTGTGTTTTGATGATTTGCCAAACAGTCTCGAGGAACCGGTTGTGATCAGTTCCTTTGTTCTGGTTCTCAGGAGGAATATGGCTGATTCGTAAGGGGAACAATGTGGAGACCTGGTTCTCAAGAGAATATCAATTCTAAGTTTGTCATCATCAAAAAGGGAAAAATTGATAGGTTATGCGTCTTGATGATTTGACAAACTTCATGAGAGAACCAGATAAGGAACCTAATACAATTAGTTCCCTTACATTTAGAGTAACTAGTTAAATGTCTAGTTCAATTCTCAATGAAATCAGATAAGGGAACATCAGAGGGAACATATATGGATCAGTTCTCCTGGTTGTCGTACAGTCAACTCTACAGTTGTAAAATTTGTTGCATTGTACTGTCTGGCAGGCTGCTGCACTGTACCGCCTGGCAGCAGTATAGCAATACAGCTGTAGCTTGCACAGGCCAAACTAAAGGATATTTTATTGCATCATCCTTGATGACATCACACATACATATTATCAAACATGAGACAAGGGATTTCATCTCTCTAACATTTGCAAATCAAAAGATAATATTCTTTCAAGTGCTAGCCACCACCTCTCTCAAAAATAAAGCTGCCGCAACTTCAAGGACCAGATCCAAAGATTGAAGATATATTAAGTCCTTAGGTTTGTTGAATCTTTGTTATTTTGTTCTTCATTTGTAATCCTACACTACTTTCAAGAAGTGTCTTTGTAGGACAAATTAAAACCACTGTTTGGTTTAGTTTCTTGACTAGAGTTAGTCAAGGTTTGTTGCTTTGTGATTCTTACAATAGAGTTATTGTAAGGGGTGAGGGATTAAGAGTTTAATTCCTAGATTGCAATAGGTTGTAATCTGAAGTTTGCTCGGTCTAGTGGAGTTGAAATCCTATTAGGGTAGGCCGTAGTTTTTAATCCCTTGAGCAAGGAGTTTTTCACGTAAATATCGCATGTTCTTTATTTACTGCCAATTTACTGTGGGAACAGATAAAGAACCTGGTTCCCTATACTGTTTGGTTTTACAGTCCGTTGCTTACAGTGGAAAATGATAGAGAACCTAATTCTCTATACAGTTTGGTAGACTCCTAATTCTATCAGTTCAGTTGTGAACATAACTGAGTCAAAGGGGAGTAAATAAGAGGAAAAGAAACATGGAAGTAGTTTCATTTTAATTGCCTACCATTTTCATCCATCATTATCTCAACCAATTTTTCTTAATCTATGTGATTTATATTGTGACAAGCAATTGGTTGAAAAAGATTACTAGTAGTTGTTATTATATTTGTTTTATAGATAATAAGTGACAGTTATTTAAATTATATTATTTGATATAAACCATACGATCAATTTTGAAGCCCCGAGTATTTCGAGGCCTAAAGCAATGATTTTAGGGGTCGTTTGGTAGGCCGTATTAAGTAAAATAATTCCCGTATAAAAATTTAATCCGTCCAATACCATGTTTGGTTGGTCAATTCAATTTACTCCTACCTAATACATGGATTAGTTATACCTCATATGAGGGATTAACTAATACCAAAGAAAGGAAAGGATTACTTATCCCTGGATTAGCTATACATTGATAAGACTTAAAATTACTAAATCCAGACTTATACATTGCATAATTAATTTTTAATACAATGAACCAAACACTTGATAAAAAATAATCCCAGCACTATAATCCCTGTATTACTAATCCCTGCATTACTTGTGTTCGTACCAAACGACCCCTTAGTGGCTTTGGGTGGAGCTACCCCGTGAAGATGAGATTAGGGGTGTGGCGGGTTGAAATTTTGTAGGTTAAAGATAGAATTCGGATTGCATAGCTTAGCCATCCCTAGCAGTAATCTCACCGATTCTTAATGAATAAGTACGTGGTCTAGTAAGCATTGATGATGCTTTAAGCAGTAATTAGAAGGCAAAGCAGTGGGGAGCCACTACTAAGAAAATGCAATGCAGTAATGCTAACAGAAAAGTAAGGCGTGAGAAGCACAACTAGCTTAAGCTTGTCAACCGGGTCAACAGTCAACTTGTACCAAACATCTCCCGAAAATAAACCCATCTTCCCATAAACTCGCACAATCTCAAAAACCAAAACTTCATCATTTCTCATTCTCAATCAAGCTATTCCATTCCCTTCCCCATTTCGTCTCCATCTCTAGCAAACTGCTTGTTTCAAAATTCAACATGTCACATCTTTTTTCTTGATTTCTTTCATTTTTCATCAATTAACATATTGCTTGTTATATTCCTACAAACTATCCATTCTGTTTTGCTTCTTGAGATCTCTATTATAGCAAAATGGTGAAGAATCACTTAGATAAAAATGGCAGCTTTACAGGCAGCCCGAAACCACCTCGTTCAGCCACGTCCACTGAGGCGTCACGCGCTGATCAGCATTCAAGAAATACCAGCCAAGAAGAGTTAGATCATTCGTTGAACACTCATATTGAAGATGTTAAGAAATTATCCGAAGATATTGATCGATTCGTGTATTCTCTTTCCACGTGCCACGATAAATCAAATCCCCCTGAAGTCCCTGACACGGTCGAGACTTTCTCCAAAATGATCGAGTCCAGGATCAAAAAGTATAATTCTTGCGAAAATGTCACCAGATTTTGCAAGACGACAGAGGAGGACACTTATTTTATAGAAGCAGTGACAATGTTATCCAAATTGACAAATTCCTTGAGTGAATTTCCATCAGGTTCAACGATCACGAGGTCGTTGAACCTAACGAGCATGGTCTTGCAACGTGCCATGACTTTCATGGAAGAAGAATTGAGAAACTTTTTAGAAGATTCTAGAGTGTCTTCCAATTCTAGAATTCTTAAAAATTCTTCATTCAATGCGAACAATCTATTAGATGGAGAGCAATGTGTTTTGACACTTGCCGAATCCAGTGGAGACGAGGAATATCCGTCGTATTCTCCAGATATAGTGACAAGAATGAATCGAATTGCCTCGGCTATGATCTTGGCTGGCTATGAAACAGAATGTTGTCAAGTGTACTCGATTTCGAGAAGAAATGCATTCAGTGAACAAATGAAAAAGCTCGAATTCGAGAGAATAAACATGGAGGATGTTCAAAGAATGCCATGGGATTCTCTAGAAGGAGAGATTACGAGATGGATCAGAGTTGTTAAAAGTTGCTCAACAACTCTGCTCCCTGGCGAAAAGAGACTCGGGGACTCAGTTTTCTCCGATTTTCCTATGATTTCCCGAAGCCTCTTTAGCAACCTGGCGCGCGCCATTGTGATTCAGCTTCTGCACTTTGCTGAGGCCGTCTCAATGACCAAACGCTCAGCCGAGAAGCTGTTCAAATATCTAGACATGTATGAAGCTATACGACGAGATCTCATTCCAGCAATCAACGTGTCATGTTCTAATGAATGTGAGAACGAATTGAATTCGGAGATTTCAGCTACCGGAGACAGAATAGGGGAGTCAGCTGTGAGCATATTCTGTGATCTTGAAAATTCCATAAAAAATGATGTAGCGAGGACACCGGTCCCTGGTGGGGCAGTGCACCCGCTAACGCGTTACGTTATGAATTATCTAGAATATGCATGTGTGTACAAAGATACCCTAGAGCATATTTTCCAGCAACATGTAAAATTGGAGGAATCCAATTCCCCTGCCAAATTGAAACCAACACTGGAGGTAGAAACAGAGAGCGAAAGCCCCCACAGTTCTGAAAGAGTAGCCGGGACGACGCCGTTCTCAATACAGTTAGTCACAATAATGGACCTTTTAGATACAAATCTTGAAGCCAAATCAAACCTGTACAGAGACCCTGCGTTGCGCCACATTTTCTTAATGAACAATGGTAGGTATATCTTACAAAAAGTTAAAGGGTCCGCGGAGATACACCAAGTGATGGGCGACACGTGGTGTAGGAGAAGATCAACGATCGTAAGACAATACCACAAGAATTACCAAAGGGAAACATGGGGTAAGGTACTCCAAATCCTAAGCCATGATGGAAATCAAGTCCATGGGAAAGTAGTGAAGACAACAGTGAAAGAGAGGTTCAAGAATTTCAACGCAATGTTTGACGAAATACACAGGAGTCAAAGCACTTGGGTTGTAAGTGACGAGCAGCTTCAATCAGAGCTTCGTGTTTCGATATCAGCTTTGGTAATTCCAGCTTATAGGTCATTTTTTGGGAGGTTTAGACAGAATTTGGACAATGGAAAGCAAGCAGAAAAGTATGTAAAATACCAGCCAGAGGACATTGAAACATTGATTGATGGACTATTTGATGGTAATTCTGCATCAATGGCCAGGAGGAAGACATAGTTGTGGTTATTCATGCTAAAGAAAGACTCCTCTAGAGTAGAAATTTTTTGTATAACATATTATTATTCTATTTCATTTCCCTCTTTTATATTTCAGCCTTCTGAACTTTTCTTTTATACATGCGTCAATGGACTTGTATTAGACTCTTTTTTACTGTACCATAGTTTTATGCCTTCTTTAATTGATATGTTGATACTGTTAAATTTATTTTCGGTATATATCAAGTGATCAACAGCTTACAATCCTATCAGTTCAACAATATTAAACTAGTCATACATCTCAAATTCGACTTTACAAGCATAATTTTCATTTTCTGAATTTGGAAATTTAGCTGTTGGGCAGGTTTTGGTCGTTGAACCAGTTTCCTAGGAGCGAATACATATTTTGCCTTTTTCCTTAATTTCCTGTTACTTAGTCGTTTTGACATCTTCTCCTACTAGATGAGAGATGGAGCATGGTCCAACACTTAATTACAAAAATAATTGGAAAAAGTACAGAAATAGCCAATTTAAACCCACACTTGCCAACCTCTAACCCAAAATTAGACACTTACCAAAATTAGCCGAAAATTAGAGATACACGCAAGGAAGGATTTTTCCATTCGAGAATCACGCTAAAGATCTTCCTTCCTTCCCCGTTTTTCAAGCGTATCAATTTCACAGAGACCTACATTCTGTAAATCACGGCATTATCTCCTAAAAAATTCTCAAAAGGAGCTCCAAATTTCACTAAAAAATCGATCAATTTCACTCTAGAAGCAACAATTTCCTTTCGCGATTTCTCTGTAGATACAACTTTGATCTACAATCAAAATCAATCAAGTAATTAGTGAGTTTTGACCTAATTTTAGTTACTTCAATGGCAAATTCACCAATTTTTATTCAGTATGGTGGCCGATGGAATGTTGTCAACAGTTTTGTATATTACAATGCCGATGATGTAATAGTTACTCAAAATATAAGTTTTGAAGATCTTGTAGACGTGATTTCGAAACAACTTATGATAGATACTTCATTGAATGGTATTGAAATCAAATACACAGTCCAAAACGGTTCTCCACCAATAGTGATACACAATAATATGGGTGTATGTGTATATCTTGAGCTGAAAAAAAGCTCGGAATTTACAATGGATTCCTTTGTATAACATCGAGTGAAAAGGATATGGATATGATCTGCTATAATTCAAATTCTGCTGTGATTTCCTCCGAGTGTGCACAAAGCTCAATTATACAGGAGAGATACAATAACGATACAATTAATATGATTGAGTTTGGGGATGGAGAAAACTGGAAGGTTACAGAATCTGATGAAAATACAATAATAACTGACCCTCAACACATAAATATAGAAGAAGGTCAAATTAATAAAGACAAGGCTACGATAGTCAAAGTCATGAAGCACTTGGCAGTAAAGGAAAAATTCCAGTTTAAGGTGCATAGATCAAGTGAAAGCAGGTATCAGAATATTTACTGTATAATTATGTATCTCAATGTATATCATAGTTGAGGTTAGAAACATATTTATGCAGAAAATAAGTTGCTACTCGTAAGTCTGTGGCTGCACACTTTTAAGTTGTGGTTGTCACCGTATAGTACTGTATAGTCGTTGTATTTTTTTCATCTAGTATTATTGATGGCAGTGTGTATCAATATATATCATTGTATTTCATGGCGCTCTGTTTATTGATGGAAAAGTTTATATCCTTATCGTAGGTATTGCCTATTGTGCATCAACAACAAATGCGATTGGTGTTTTAAGTCTTCGAGCCTGAAAAAAGCAAAATTTTTCAAGGTCAGAAATTTCAGCAAACTGCACTCATGCCCGCTGAAAGACAGATCTTACGCACAATGTCAAGCTACTAGAAAATTCATCGGCAGTCTTTTGATAGAAAAGTATAAAGACCCAAAAATAGTATACACTCCTAATGACATAATTGGAGACATGAACCAGCAGTATGGTCTTTAAATGACATATATACAAGCTTGGAGATCGAAGAAATATGCAGTTCAACTACTGAGAGGGAACTCGAGAGAATCATATGAAAAGCTGCCAAGCTACTTTTATATGTTGGTTCTTACAAATCATATGTTGGTGGTAAGTTTGAAAAAAACAGAGGAAGACTTGTTCATGTATGTTTCCGTTGCACTATATCCATCTATAAAAGGATGGCAGTATTGCAAACCGATTGTTGTTGTAGATGGAAACTTTCTTAAATCGACATACAGAGGAACATTATTGATAGCATCCACACAAGATTCAGCATGTAAAAATAAGAATAATAATGTGTGTGTGTGTGTGTGTGTGTGTGTGTGTGTGTATGTATATATATATGTATTTATGTATGTATGTATGTATATATATATATATATATATATATATATCATGTATATACTCAAATATGTTTATATGATTCAATTTATTAGGTAGTATCCTACCACTCAGATATGCCATAGTAGATTCAGAGAATAATGCTTCCTGGGAGTGATTTTTCGCGAGGTTTAAGGATTCATTTGGGGAAAGCGAGGGAATGTGCATAGTTTCAGACATGCATGAAGGCATTGAAAATGCAGCGGCAATATTGTATCCACATGTATCTCACTGTGTCTGCATATGGCATCTATGAAATAATATAAAAAAAATTATAAGAAGAACCATTTGCAGCTCAAAGACATATTCTTTGCTATGGCCAAAGCATATAGAGTTGAGAAGTTTGATTACCACATGGCAGAGGTAAAGAGAATTGATAAGAGGGTCAAAGATTACTTAATCAACGTTGGGTATGAAAGATGATCTAGAGCACATTCCACTGTCAATAGAACATTGACAATGACTTCAAATATTGCGAAGTCGATCAAGCAGCGGTCAAGGCTGCTAGGAAACTCCCATTACTGCCTTTGCTGGAGTACATAAGGCAATTGATTGGATGATGGAAGGTTACAAACCAAAAGAATGCAATAGAGTCATTTACTGATCTTGGGAAAAAATATGGTACAATGTTGATGGACAATCTCGAATTGTCACATCAGATGAAGGTATGACTAGAATCTGTAGATACTTATGCATATAATATGTAATCATGTCAAATTCACGGATCTGTTATATCTTGAACCCTTTATGTGATTCTGTTAAACTAGTGTCCACCTGCACAGCACAGGGAGACCAAATTGATTATAGCTAACATTTTCTAATATTCATTGTTTGCACAAAGGCAATATTATAGTGTTCAAGTAATGGAGAGTCGTATCTCTGTTATCCGAGGCTTCAGGTTTTCTGTTTCTTTTCAAAGCTGGTTGGTCTACCTCTATTCTCTGTTTCTTCTGGGGCATGCAAGAAATTAGTCATTATGTAAGCAAATTGTTTAACTTTTAGGCGACCACCAAGGCTTTCAATTTAATGTAGCATTTATACCTACCCCACTGCTGAAATATTGGTTAGTTTGACATGATATTAAGCTATTTTGAATATTGTAGGCTCACCCCTATATCTGTTTTGAGGGAATATGCTTTATCACCACTAATGATAGTTGATAAATTTTATAGGTGACCCCTTTGATGAGTTACTTATATTCAGTACCTGACAAGGGTAAGCAGAGAATGGTGTTCCTAAAGGATCGAACTTGCAGCTGTAGAAGGTTTCAGTTGGATGAGCGGCCATGTGCACATGCTTGGGCAATATTAAAATATAAATGCATTGATCATATTGAGTCTTTCTCGATGTACTACACCAGAAAGTACCTATTGAAGACCTATGAAATTCTAATTTATCCTGTTCTTGATAAAAGCACATGGAAAATTCCTGCTTAAGTTCTAGATGAAAAAGTTTTGCCACCAGACGTGACTAAATCAATAGGAAGGCCAAGAAGGAAAGGTGCAAGTCAATATCTGAAAGGGAACGAAAAAGGTCGATTTCATGTGGACAGTGTAGAGAACAAGGTCAGAACAGAAAAACTTGTAGAAATAATCCAAAGAGAGGATGAAAATGTCAAACTTAGAATTACATGTTATTTTACTTTACTGAATATCATAAAGATTTTGAAGAATCCAATATATCAAGAACTGTATCAATGCAAAATGTCATTTGAATTTTAGATATAAATAAATATTTGATCTATCATTTAAAATCGTGTTGCAAGTGTATTTTTTAAATTATACATCTGTTTGATTAAAAAATAAGTTGTATCAGCTAGTATTAAATTTGTACCTCTTGTGTATCACCTATGTATCTCTGTGTATCGGTAATTTGATTTAAAAAAGAAGTTGTATCAGCTATGTATCATATTTGTATCATCTATATATCTCTTGTGTATCACCTATGTATCTCTGTGTATCGGCTCTTGCTCATGTCTGTATTTGTGTAATAACAAAGGTAACTAATGGAAAACAGTCGTAGCAGCTAGAAAACTGTGCAAATAGATTTAGAAATTTGCAAATAAGAGTGTGGCTTCATCAATAGATATTTCGAAACCAAACAAACTGCAGAACTCGTTGTGAAGAAATTAACTGTGTAGCAATCCAAAATAACTGTATCATCTATGTATCATGTGTGTATCATATTTGTATCGTACGTGTATCTGGAAGAGACAGTGTATCACAAACTACCGTATTTTTTTCATATCTTGAATTCACAACACAAAATCAAGGGAGAAAACACCAAAATATAGTAAACTACAACACTCCAATATTGCACTAAAACTCATTAAACCTTTATAACAGAGCAGACATCTCATTTGCCGTACAAATCTTAAAAGTATTCATAAAATTCAAACACAAATAAATCTAATCTGTCTTACAATAATGACAACATAACATAACACAATACAAAATGAAATTTTTGACTTCATCCTACAACAATGACAAAGGTAACTACTTCTTCCGCTTCCGCGACTTATTCTGTCAACCAATAATCTCATCATCACTTCGCGCGTTCAGTTCCATCTTCTTTCTAGCAGAATCCCGCAAGCAAGCACCAAATATGCGGCACTGTGCATAGGCATTGAATTTTTTAGGAAGCGTCTTGCCCTCAATGAAATACTCGGCAAATGATATTGAAAATACACCGCAATCACTACAAAAATAAAAATAACAACAATTATCAAACTGCTGAATCTAAAAACAAAATAGATTGTGTTGAAAGAAATTCATACGCTTCGACTTTTTGAGGCAGTCCTTCAACTAGTTTTACATCAAAAGGAGTAATCAAGTCCTTTGATTTGTAGACACCAATGCGCCAATTGATATCTTTTTTTTTAAATGAAAATGCGTGTGCACGAAAAAATGAGGCAGCAACACAGAATACTTGCGCATTGTGTTATGAACTTTGGCTTGATGAGCAGCTCCACTGCGCATAGAGTCATACACATAAATGCACCTATCCTTGAAGTTCATTATAGCCATTATCTAATGCATTGTTCCGTAATATTAATTGGCATTAGACGTGCTCGACAATGTGCCGTGGAACATTAGCATCCAAGACATACCCCTGAATATGCTCTGCAATGACATGTTTCGGATTGCACATTTCACTATCTTCATCTGTATCAATAACCGCCAGCCACAACTTATTAATTTTCTAGTCAAAGTACCAATTTGTGGTGGTAAATGTTACAGGTATGTCTTTGTCATACTTCCCCTTCTTCCTCAAATAATAGAATAAAACATCAATGTGTTGAAACAAAACATAACAAATAATTAATCACTGAAGGCTCGTAAGCTTTAAGCAGCTACGCTTTTTCAAACCAAAATTCACAGAAAACAAAGAAAAATGAATGCTCACTACTTCTCTTGTGACAAGAAAGATAGTAATTAATAATCTGTTCTAACTTAAGAGTCCTGATCACGTGTGCACTGGCTAAAATTTAAAAAACTGTAAAAGTAACTTTTTACATACCGAGTCATCCAAAGAATGACCATTATATGCCAAAGTGTAAAATTATTTTTTGTCTTCAACATGATAAACCCCAAGATCATAAACAGGATTGAGTTCACTAACATGGTTCGGGTAAATTTCTTTCATGGTAACAAATATACACAAAAGAGATAGAAGTTGGAAACATACTTCTTTCTGGACTTCCCTTTTTTCACCCGCGCAACATACATTCAACAAAGAGTTGTTAACGCCAGTTTCGATTTTACTTTGAAAAGGATTCTTAACAACATAAAGTTGCTTTTTTTCTTTCGCTGCAACAACACCAATACTAGATCCTGAATCAAATACAGTAATGAACGGAGACTGCACGGCTTTTGTAGGGCATCTCTTTCTTTTTTCCATTTGCGGCAAAACTTCAGGAAGTGATTCAGGCTGGTACAGAACAATCTGAGATTCAGGAATCTCTTTTTCAGATTGTTCCTTCATCTCCCCTGTCGCCTCATCAACACTTGCAGTCACACAAACAGCGCCAGTCTGAGATTCGGGAACCTTTTCTTTCTCAGATTCTGCCTCCATCTCCCCTGCCGCCTCATCTACAGTCTCACCAATAGTGCCAGCATGCGCTATATCTGGTGTGAAAGTTACTTTAGCAACAAACATGTTAACTTTCACACCAGAAGGTTCTACCATGATATTGACACCTAACTGATCTGCTGCATCGAGCACAATGCTGTTACGATGATGCTCACTGGTATCTCCTTGAGAATATGAAACATCTTTGCCTTCACTTCCACTGACCTATTCTTTTAAAAAAAGAATCGAATTATCAAAAATAACAAAGAAAAAAAAAAGGAAAAGTGCAGAATGTACAACTAAACACACCTTACAACCATCCATGCCAACATCTTTATTGCCACCAAACTCCATATTGCTCACAAAATCATTATTGTCTTGACGACCACTGGTGTCTTCCTCTAGATGTGCACCATATTTGGCTTCGCTTGCACCAAAATATTTTTAAAAAAAGGATACAGTAAGTTAACTAAAAAAAATAAAAGAAAATACATAATGGAAAAAAAATACATACCATGAAATTTATCAAAGACTTCCTTGAAATTATCAGAAACATATTTCATGAAGGACTTTAACTGCTTATGGAGCTACAAAAAGAAACAAATAAGAAAAATAATAGACTTTGAACATACATTTTTAACAAAACTTTCAATATATATATATATATATATATATATATATATATATATATATATATATATATATATATA